>VDFB02154155.1:0-14134 GCA_007258455.2 Sequoia sempervirens | reverse complement strand
TGAGAGATGATGCTATCAAACACTCTTGAACTTAATAATTTTCCATCGAACAAATATGTACATATAAATGTAATTTACACAAAATGATTTACAACTATGTACAAGTTACTATAAGTTCTCATTTGAACATGTATAGGGTTACAAGTGAACTTGAAAACCATGGATATAATCTAAGTCAAAGATTCTGGTTCAGCACGCTCTTCAATAACATGTAGAATTTTTGGTGATCATCACTATCTAGTCTCCATTTTCTTCGGCCACGTGCATGTGGAACTACATGGAGATGTAGACTGGCAGCAATTATTAAGTGACTATATTGATATACCTTGTTATCGCTGATAGTCAAATGGTGTCGAATCCTACGTCAACAAATTTGACTTGCTTTAGATATGTCCCTTGTACTACAACAGAACCTACATGGTAAACATGAACCTAAGGTAAGACATATGAACGTGTGTGCAATATTTTCGTGCACAAGGTTTGTACAATATATATTTAATGTTTATAATGTATTGTGCACATGTGAATACAATGTACATATATAAAATTTTAAATTCAAACTCACCTGTGGGAAATAACATTCCATCAATTGTTTTAGGTTCGGTTAGCTTATTCCTCTCTTCTGTGCAATGCAATAAATAATAGCTAACACCTTCAATGTTTTCAGGGTCTGCTATGACTGCAAAAAAATCTCCTATACACCAAATTTACACAAAAAAAATATAAAAAAATTATAAATTTGTCTCTAAAGATCGTTAACTAGATATATATAATAAACCTTAAATTAAAAACTTACACGTGTACCTTTTCTAACCAATCCTGAAATATGGTCATAATCTATTGAAATCAAAGGAATGTCTTTAAATCTTTTTTCCTCATCTTCATCATATGTTTCTGAAACAAGTAGTGGCACTGTATCCCATTTAGCAACATATCCAAGTTCTTGATTGTTGCATGCATAATCAGAGTTTCCCTCAATGCACTCAGTGCAAAAACAAGAGTAATCCCTTGTGTCTAATATCCATCCATGGCGACTATCTGAACTCCTAACACAATGCAAAGATCTTGTTTTTCTACCCTCTTGCATCCATGCATCGATATTCTATCCATGCCTAGATACATATGTACAACAAAAAACTTATGTGAACAAATATGTATATATATTTTAAATTTAAATAAATTCAAATTTTACTCTAATGTACAATTTATACATACCCTCGATATCTCCCGTAAAACACTCTATATGGAATGTATTTCCATTTGTTCTTGAAGATGTGCCGACCACATTTGATGCAAAGTGTTTCTTGCACCATTCAACAACATCATGTGCATTGTCTAGACAATCTTCTGGATAACTCATTTGATGCTTTCTTAAAGCTCGTTTGATGCAAGCTCCCGCTCCATCATGCTCACCCTTTCCATGCCCACTCTAAAAAAAACTCCAAACATGTGGTATTTTGTAGATTTTATGATATCTACAAAGTGCATAGAATGGTCGTGAAGATTTGAATTGTGCCACACATCCATCTGACCATACAAAATGATTTTCAAATTTTACACCCCTACTTCTCAAATTCTCAAAAAATATTGTAAAGCAATGTTGGACAAAAGTGTGTCATGCTCTTTATCATCACTAATATAAAAGTGATATTCTTTTTTAATGACTTGTTCTTCATCTGTACTCTCAACACTATCCAATTCTAATTGTGCATGTCGATAACACACATGCACCATAATAGTGATCTGCTTTGAAAAGTAATACCCTGATTGAATCTCCTTTTGATGTACAAAGGAGTAATTTTCTGCGAAAGTCAATCTCAATGGATAGAACTGCTCCATGGGAGCATCTTCTAAATGTTTGAATTGTTGTGCTTGCCACTTAGCAAAAATGAATGATGTATGTATGGTCGTATCAAATTTTGAAATCTTTCATAAATTTTCCAATGGGAATCTCTTCTACTCTTAGATCAACCTTGTGGATTCTTTTCCCAAATTTGTTTGGTGCAACTTACACATACTTGTACCTATGTCGCTAAAATATGTGAATAACTAATAAACCACACTTGATCAATGAAACATTACATCAAAGAGAATCCAAAATAACTTGATCTATGAGAAATTGAAACAAATAAACTTCTGGGAAAAATAACAATTTTTACCTCGTACTACCACTTTGTTAGGGTTCTACATTCCCAATTTTCAAGGAAATTTAGCCACATGTCTCACAACTATTTTATAAATTTATTTGAGGTCCATTTTCATGATCACATAATATAGAATTTCTATGAACAAACTTGCTTGTTTAGGAGGTGCATTTTGAAACCCATATCTTTCTTCTCCCATCTTCGAAACACCTGATAGTAGAGATCAAATTCAATATGATAATGACAACAACAAGTTTCAAAAACTTGTTTATCTTCACATAATATGGCTTTAACCTTTGAAACATTGTTTTCCCAATATTTATATGAGGATATGCATTAAAAAAGTTCATATACATCTCAAATTGTGTTATTTCTAGCCAATGTTTGATATGATTTTCATAAATACTAGGTCCAATCCTGTGTCTCATAACATCTCTAGTATTTGATGATGGACGAGTCTGATCATGCCAAAAACCTGAGACCAAGTTCCTAACAACATCTTCAATCCCGCCTAAACGGGAGCCTTCCTACATTATACCGTCTGGTCTGTCTCTAAACCTCATCCAAAAACTTTCTCTTTTTCTCATATTTTATCAATGTGGCTCTACTATAACCAATTTCAGTTGAAAGTGCTGACATTTTTCTTTTTCTTGCTATATCTTGATGTACAATAGATGTCAACATCACCCTTCTTATAGTGGCCTTATCCATAGTTCGAGATCCTTTCCCAATGGAATCTAAACCCTTTTTAACATTTTGAACAATATCCTTTTGTAATCCCATGTGTTTCTTCTTATTTGATGATGAATGCACACCCAACAATTGTAATGACTCTTTCAGTTCATCATGAAGAAGTAAATGTGATAACAATTGGGTTTTTTCAAGTGTATCAAGATGATTGAAATGATGATTGATCATTCCATTTACAGATTTAGTCATTGACCTCTTTCTCTTATTATAAGGCCGGTTGGCATAATATTTGAGTTTCTCCATATCCATTTCAAGTAAATGATCTAAATTTCTATGAGAAATTTGTTTACCCACCTTCTCAACTAGTTTTATATGCTCATCCATACCTAGAGTACGAGGAAGTGATCCCGACTCCTCTCCAACATGCATTGTTTCAACTTGTGCCTCCTCCCTATCTTCAAGGACCATGCATTCTTGAGCGGATTCATTTGATCCAATGTCTACATTTGGCTCGAATTGAGCATGAAAACTTCCTACTTGTTGAGCCCTTCCTACACATGTGTCACAAAATAAAAAACAAAAAAAAATGAGAGATGATGTTAAATATATAAGTGAAGTTTATGTATGCAAGCAAACAAATTGATAAAACATGATGAGCTAGTGGGCGGTAGAAGTTTGTGCTATTTTATATGCTCATCCATACTAATAGAAGGAAGTGATTCTCGACTCCCTCTCCAACAAGCATCGTCGGAATTGTCTCTCCCTAACTTCATGTCCACCGTTTCATTAACGGATTCGCTTTGATCCCAATATCTAGATTTGCCTCGACCGGGCCGCTTGAGGAATCCCTTGTGAGCATAAAAACATAAAAAATAATTTGAGAACATTGAAGTGATGAAAATAAAAATGAAAGACACAAAACACTATAAAGATTGAAACAAAAAGAATTCGCTTAAGGAATTGGAGTCAAGGATCATATAAACATTGCAACTTGAATGACCAAGATGACTCGAGGATATTTAAAAGTATTTATAGTCATTTAAGTGCAATGATGGTTAGAAACCTTCAAGGTAAGAGTACTAAACACACACTTGAGAGTGAGAGAGAGAAGAAACAAGCATGCACCTTGTTTCTTTCTATGATAATTTTCCAAGTTTTGATCACTCCTCTTTTGTTCTTCTTCTTTTGACAATTTTCGTTGAGATGCATTTTTTCTTTTCCTTTGTTGTCCCATTTTCTTCTTCAACTTAAAGATGACCCTAAACAAGTCCTCTACCAACTTAGTTAAATTATCCTCCAAATTTTGCCTTGATTGATAAAAATGAAAAGTTGTCCAGCTCCAATATTTGCCTCCTTGATAAATGTGCAAAAACTTCTCCAAAATCTGCGATCCAAGTGAATCAAAATTATTCAAGTGTACATGGAATAACTAGATCCTCTAGTTTAAATGAATCAAGTAGTAAACAAACAAGTTATTTCATTATGGAGTTTGTTGTTATTTAATTCATAGGTATGCACAACATATCTAGTAATTTTAGAATTTTGTTAAAGTGTCAAAAATGTATATTAGAGGTATAATTTGAATTGAATTTTCTTAATTATATTTGAATTGAATTTCAAGTTAGTTGTCAAAAATGTATAATAGAGACCGTATAATTTGAATTAAATTTTCTTAATTAAACATTTGAATTGAATTTCAAGTTACTTGTAAGAAACGTATAATAGCTCGATATAATTTGAATTGAATTTCAAGTTACTTGTCAAAAAAGATTATATCTTGTTCTCAACTCAATGGTTCATGTTGCTTAAGTCATTTTTAAAAAAATATTTATTGTGATCAACATGAATGAACTTAATTATAAATGCATTGATTTCCTAAAATCTCTATCACTTCAGAGATCAAATGTATATTGAATATAAGGAAATGTAAGTTGTAAGAGGTCATGTAAAAAGAAAACATGTATGCATATTGAATATTTAAAGCAATCGCATACATATATTATGTGTAAACATGTTTAAACCATAAGCAAACACATGTACATATATGTAAAAGAATATAAACATAACACATATTATAAGCAAAGCGACAAATATATGTATATATCATATAAGAAAATATATGTACATATATCATAAAAGCAAAATGTAAATTAAAGATCATCTAATGTCAAATAATAAAGATCAAAAAACAAGCAAATGTATACCCATCAAGTATAAGCAAGTGTAAGAGATCATCAAATATCAAATACTATTTTTAAAGATCATCATATATATAATCAAATACACATGTGATAAAGATCATAAATCTAGAATGTATTGGCCTAATAAGAATGCCCTACCCTAGACCTTAATGTCCATCATCCGAATGAGAATGGTCCGCCGCAATGGATGTGTCAGCCCTACAAATAAAATTGTACAAGATGTGTTAAATACATATAATTTTTATTAAATAAATTTTATGAAAGTTATTTTAAAATGAACTTGTATTTTTAAATATCAATCTACAACTTGTATTTATCTATGCATACATAAATATATATTTTATGAAAACTCACATGTCCATTGATAGCAGATTCATCCACAGAGTCACATCGATCATGCACACGATCTGGACCAAGGCTAGGAGTGATATGAGGTATGTCCACCTATAACAATATATATACACACATATATATCAACTTAAATTAATATCTAGTTAAAAAGAAATTTAAAAAATAATGAAAAAAGAATTGAAACATGCACATGCACACATACATGCACATCATCTGATATCGGATGACCTAAGTCCCCCTCAAACATTCAATTTCCACCATATGGACCAAACGATCGTTTACTTCCATCATTATTCCCAGATCCATCCGATTTTATCCCATGTCGCGGTTAGAAATGATGAATGTAGAGGACTATGAAGGTGAGATGCAACGGTGATGATGAACTAGGAACCAATCAACATATCAGTAAAACCCATAGTCTATGCAAATTGCATGAACCGTAGGTGGATTCTCGACATGCTTAACTAGTGGTCGATCGAGAGTGATGGGATCCTCGAACTGAACGACCTCTATGTCTCAAATGATCTCTAACATGCTCTATACCGATCCCATTGTCTGATGCAATGTGGGCATATGCCTCCAACAGGTCCTCAACCAAACAATGTAGAGTCATGCGTGACATATCTCCGTAGCGCACTGGCTATGTAGGGAGTAGGGATGATGGTCATTGTAAAAGGATCCATGGTGGTCCACTGTGCTGAAAATGGTGTGGATCGAGAATGTCTAGATATTAAATACTGACCTACATGATCATCAGATATCCTAGTGGTGGCAGCCGCAATGTCACCTACAGTGTCAATTGCTTCCTTTTGGGAAGCAACAACAACCTCATCCGCTATGGGGGCTAGAACTGGGGTGAGAGCAGGAGACCTATCACCAACTAATACCCTAAACATTGGCTCCATCCGCCGACTTCCATAGGTGGCCTATCAACTTACCACCACCAACATATGGTACAAATGTCTAGTAGTTAACTTTGAGGTCTAAATGGAAGATACAAATCACAACAAAATACAATGGAATCTGGTCATTGTTTGGGTATATACCATGTGCTGCTAGAAATCGCGGGTAGATCAATGAGGCCATAGCATGATCAACACATCTAGTGACCTGGTATCCCCTAACCTTACACACATTTTGATAAAATGGAAAACAAGTGGCTTTTTATCATTTCTTTGGTGACACTATCCTGTATTTGTTTAAGGGGAACGTCACCATGTACTTCTTCCCGCATGCGAGAAAGAATAGCAGTCACTCTGTTTGGGGAATATGCACTAGTCCTCTCAAGTTCATCTTTTAGTTTTTCTAGACTATGCAATATTAACATGCATGGTTCACTATATATCCCTTGGTTTGCACCTTGTGCTAATGAATCTCTTAATTTTGTTATCTCATTAGTAGTATTTGCAAACAAAGATTCTAGCACAGGTGAAACATGATCTACATTTTCCATATATATATATACGCATTAACCTAAAAAACAATAAGATTCTTGTACAATATATCTAGATAAAGAGAATACAAATCTAAAATAGAACTTGTAATAATTCATCTACTCATGAATAATATTTTCATACTATTAACAATTTAAAAAGAATTGGAAGACAACTATAATCTATAACATAACATCCTTAAATGGTTCAAATTTTAAATGAAACGATGAAATAAAGAATAATAATACAAAGATTAAAGTATAAAAACATTTGAAAATAATTGGGGATAAAAATATTTAATCTAATAGTTGTTAACATAAATGAACTTCAATTATATAGCCTTGAGAACATCAAAAAATTATAGAACATAAAAAATGCATCATTAAATGTATATTAACATCATCTGCATATTTTCTAGGACCATCTATGCCCAAAACGCAAAATAGTTTTTGTAAATACACCAATTAGATGTTATAAAATGCATTACTTAGATCAAATTATATGGTAAATTAAATATAATTAATGATTACTTTTTCTTTTAGTATGAAAGAGGTTAAATTCCAATATATGTTCTAGTGGGCTTGATTGAGTGACAAGGTGGAGTGATTGTTGTAATGAAGAACTTGCTAGGAAAGCTAACCAAGTTAAAATGTACACCTATACATACATCATTGTGGTAATATAGACCTATGTCATAAAACACAATTGAACCTATTAGTTCCAAAGTATTTTAGCAAAGAAGAGATAGAGAAATTGTCAACATGAGGCATAATTCAATCATAATATAATAAAACCATTAATCCATAGTTCTATGTATAAATGAAATGTTGTAGAGGAAAAGATACACATTTAATTTGCAAGGCATAACTCAACAATATGAAAACATATAGTAGAATATTGTACATTATTCTCAGGATTTTTTCTTATTTGTGAGAAATGCAAACCTTCCATGCTAATTTTCTCTAAAACACTCAAATATAGGGGGCAGTGTAATAGCCCACCCTTTCCTAAATTTTTCCATAGCTAGTGATATGATAATATCCCAACAACTCTATGAATTTTAAAATTGAATGTTATGGACTATATTAAAATTATTTTGTGGACTAATAAACTAAAGAATATTCTTGATATTTAATTACACGTCTCTTGAGAAAAACAATGATTTAATATCTTATGAGTATTAAATTAGATTATGAGTATAATTTAAAGAATTATAGTCATGATTTTGTAATTTTCATGTAATAGACATAAATATCATTCATTTTGTTGGTAAAACTACATATTTAGAGTAATATTATGAAGGTTAAATTTAAATGGTTTATCTAACACTCAAATAATCATTCTAGACTAATAGTTGATTTAAAATTTCTTTTACAATGATTATTGATTATATTTAATAAAAAATACTTGATATTCCCACCAAGTTATTAAGGGTGCAAATCAACTATTGACATGGACTAAACTATTGCAAACAAGGTAAATATATATAGTAGGAGTATCAACTAATGGTGAGGCACTTTAAGTCTAATCAAACATACAATATACCAAATAATATTAATGAAATAGTGGAGAAAATAAATAAATATTAAAACCTCATGAACACTAGAATTATAATATGGAGAAACCCTTTCAAAAAATCCCACTACTAAAGAGATATGAAACTTTTATTAATATTCATAACAAGATTATAACAATCCAATCCACTCAATCTTCTTTAGTCTAATGTTTTGGCTATTTCTACATAGCACTATTTAAACCTTATGTCATACATTAAATTCTATATAGAGCAAGGGAAACAAGAAATGATCAATTAATTTATGTAATGAGTGGAAAAAAATCATGGTCCACAAGAAAAGAACCCATGCCCCACTATGCATTGGAACATGTACACAAAATATAAACGAACTAATGATATAGGACCTTAAATCCCATAACCTTGATAGTAACCACTCCCAATACTAGTGCTTTATGATGAAGATGTCAACTACAATAAGTCTCATCTATTATGAAAAGATGCTCCACTCTTCCCAATGTAACTCCTAATACAATAATCATCACGATCTCCTTATTTAATTTTATTATAATAATATCTTCAGCCCATTGCTTACCTTTTCATTTTTTCTCACATATCACACTATAAAATTTTGGAGCTCATTTTCACTTTGCGAGAGTCTCTCGAGGGTTTTAATGGTGTCCAAATTGATATTTTTTAGCTTAATGCATCAAACTCATTAATATTTTTAATTTTAAGAAAATATTAAAATCAAAGCTCTAGACTGTAATTTATGCCCTTTAGAAAGAATTTAGAAAAAAGCAGCATTAAAGATAAGATTTTAAGTGAATGGAACACTAATCCCAACTTGCACCAACCAAGTAACCAAGTACAAATGGGTATTTAGCTTCATGGAGATTCATTCATGGTTGGTGATGGTGCATGGGTAGGCTAATAGAGGAAGAAAAACCATATGTTCATTAAGAAAATTGGGAGAAAAAAATAAAGCTAGTTCGATTTATATTAAGTAAGAGGATCTGGTTAGATTACCTGTATATGGTTCATATGAACCAAAGACCTTTCAGAGTAAATAAAAGCTTCCAATAATAAAAAGGAATCTCATAAGTATGAGGAAGAAAATATATCAAACTAATGCACTACCGAATAGATCGGGTGGGTTTTTAGGAAAGTGTGATATTGTTGATCTAATAATGTGCTCATAATGCTGGAATGATGATTTTTATGTTGTAAAGATATTATTTACTAGTTACTCATACTTGAAATTAGAAACTGATTGGGATGCAAATCTCACCACTAGCTACCCACCACTTTGTAATAAATTAATTTTAATTTAATTATACTAATTTTTTATTATACATGTGAACACGAAATAATTATAATGGTCATTTGGTTTTGTGTGGATCATGAACCATGTAAGGGTGTGTTTATTGATCTTACTCACCAATAAAATGTATGCATTGAATAATTTTTGTTTTATCATCATTTCATCAACAAGCATATGCATATTTGAGGTTTATTTAAAATTGACTAATGATATGTTGATTGAAACTATGGATACAGCATTGTTTACCATTTTCAAAAGATGATTATTATATAATATATTCTTTCTAGATGTCTACCTTCTTTGGTTATCCATGGATAAAACCAATATAAACAGCATCATCAACATCCATTTGATAAGGTATCAATATATTTGAACACTAGTAAAGGGTTACAATTCCAAGAGATCCATGTACTTTATTTTAGATTAAGTCGACAACAATATTTGAAACCTTATAAGGATCTCATATAAATTTAAGGATTATTTGCCTAATTTGTAAAATTTTCAAAAGGAATAACAATGATGGGAAAATCAAGACAAGATGCAACAATTTAGAATTCCTAAAGGGTTTACAATTATTAGAGCCAAAGTAGGTTATATTTTGGTTTTATATTATAAAATGATTCAAGAATCTATAGGGCCAAAAGAACCATAAGCATTGCAAACTTTAGTTTAGAAGCATAAGGGATTGGATATTTTCATTCCTAAACATAGTTTTCATTAAAAAAATTACTCATGTACTATACATACATATTCATGTATATGTGAATATATCTACATATGTATACATACACATGCACATATCTAAATATGTATATATGTATATATGTATATGTAGATATGTAGACACATTCATGTATACATACATATGTATATATGCATGTATATATGTATATACATACATTTATTTTCTATATGTATATATATACATACATATATATGTATACATAAATACACACAGATATGTATGTATGTATGTATGTGTGTATGTATATTTATGTATACGTATATACATGTATGTATATGTATATGTGTATGCATACATGTATATATATGTATATATGGATACACACACATTTTGGTTTTGTTTTCTAAGCATCCTCTTTTGAGGACAACCCTTTGTTGATGATGTTGACTATTAGTTTGTTGTAAGTGTGTTTATTATTTTAATATCATTTTAAAACAATATTTTATTTATTTATAAATTTTAGTATAATCTCTAATTTTATAATATGTTTGTGTGTGTAGGTTGAGTTGCATAATTGTTAGGGGCACACACAATCAACACAATGCAAGATAATAACTAATTCAAGGGATCGAAGTTCAGTTTCTAGTCAAGCAAAGAGAGGCAAAATGTTTCATTAATAGCATTTTCTACACATACATAAACACTTTTATATCTTTATGACACATTCATAACTATTTTCATGAATATATATTGGTGATATTTTGTAGTCTAAGAGACAATGTTGGCCTCATGTCACTGTATGTGATATTTTCATGATGTATTATGTATGTCTTCATGACCTTATCAAGATCAATATATAAATATTTTGTGCATATTCATAGCAAATGGTTTGTGCTCATTCTATCTATCTATATTACCCTTTATCTCTATCTCTCTTTATCACTATCTCTCTCACATATATATGATGTGCATGAATGTTGAATGGCATACATGTAATGAACCCATACTAGTTCTACCTCTATTTAGCCTATCAACAAATAAAGATTCAACATTGGTCTTCTAGATTTACATACATCTTAAGAATTTACTACCATAATCCATAAGACAAAGCCACAATAACCCATATGGGTGTTTAGTCTCACAAGTGAAAGTCAAAATGTTATAGCTAGCTATCCCTTCACTAAAAAATAGTAGGGTTTTTAGTTCAAACAAGGAACTACCCCATTTTATTGTATGGTTCTATATACTAAAACCCTATCTCCAATAACACACATAAAGTAAAAAAAATATCTACTATGTTTGGCTTCATGAATGCAACACAAGCTTCTAAATGTCCTAGGTAGAGCAATAGATTTACATTCACATAGTAGAAATTACAAGCTAATGCTTTTTAACATGATTTCTAGAATTTCATACAAGAATAGCTTTTTCTCTTACATTACATATAAAAATACTAAAAAGAACCTTCATAAAAAATCATACCTCATTACCACCAAGTAAAAACAATAAGGTTTACATACTCGAATTTCACAAGCTTCAAAAATGTATAATTTGCACTACCTTCTTCCTCATTTTGCCTCTATCCTCCCCTTTTCCCTCTTTCTTTTCCTTTTAATCCTTCCTTGATTTCCACCATTTTTGCCATATTCTCTACATGTTTCCCATTTCCACTTCCTTTGCCTTTATTTCTTCCCACTTTGTGAACAATAAAGTCCCACTCTCTCTTCACTTACTCATCATTCAAGTTTCCTCGAATAGTGTACCTTAACATTAATGCTTGATACTTAATATGATGAGGCCAAAAGGTGAGGTGGCCACTTTTTGGCTGCACATCTTTTTGCACTCGCTCTAATAAGGTTTGTCCTTTTGATAATAGTAATGTCCAAAGGTGGCTCTTGTTTGCATGTGGATACATTTATACCAAACATCAACTTTTAGTGATATGTGTGAAGATTTTGTAGTGGTTCTATATATTGTTCTTATTCTCTAAATATAAAGGAGGATGAATAATCAAGTCATGATGGACTAATGAAAGACGATGAATTGAATAGTGATAGAAACTAGTCTACTATAGTTAGTGATGATGAAAATACATTATATAAAATTATGCAGGCATTCTCATATTACTTAGAATCTCTAGTGTTACAATATGAATAGTATTTTAAACACATGATAGACCTTTTTCTAGAATGTCTCTACAAACTTGTGACCATTGAATTTGCTTGGGAGTATAGAAAATTGCATTATAATACATCAAATAATAGGGTAGAGAATGTAATTGTTAATTTTATGGTTTCCAAGAACAAACTTTGTAAATGATATTAATTGAGGGCATGAAGACACAATCAAGTCTTTGTTCTTGATGGTTTGATTTATATTTTCAATCAATGGTTCCATTTATACACACTACATGGGGAAATTGTTCAATAAGAGTAACTTATAGTTTTAGTCAATTATATTTCAATTTGTACACACTACATGAAGACAATGTTCAATAAGTTTAACATATATTTTTAGTCAGTAATGGTTCCATTTTTACACAATCCACAAAGACAATGATAAGGCAAACAACTTTGCCACTAAAAAAAAGAAACTAAAGTTAATAGAATGTATAGTTTTAGTTGTAAATTAGTCTATCTTATGTAAAAAATATGCATGCTCTATTTTGAAAAAATATCTCATTAAATATTTTTATTATATGATATGTTTTAGATTGTAATATTTAATATAGGACAAATGAAATGTGCACCTATCTATTTTATGTGAGATATATATTACTTAATTTAAAATAAGTAAAGCTCAATATACATACTTATAATAGGATAAAAATGACAATTTATAAAATAATGTATATTGATCCTATAATAAAAATACAAGAGAATAAAATTAGACATGAATAGACTAAAAAAAAAGAAAAATTTGTATGTAAACAAACTCTAGCGTATTGATAATTGTGTTTATTTTATCATTAAGCATTCTTTATATTATGAACAAGCAAACACACTATATAATTCACAAAGAAGATTAGGGTTTTTAGCTTCATTTGTTATACATGGAGATATTTTATTGTAATGTACGTAATCAATGATATGATTCTTGATTTTTTATAAGATTTAATATTATAACACCTTAACAAATCAAGCTATGACTTTCACGGTTCACTCCTACATGTATGAAATTTGTATTTTCATCTACAAGTTTGACCCTAAATTTGTAGTTTTAAAATTATTTTGTGAGCTTAACCCTACATTTCTAGTCTTTAGGAATGTATTTATCTCCATTTTTTAGACTATGTTGAGAGCTATTATAATGTTTTTTTGCACTAATTTTTGGAGGAAACTCGTTTTTCCTTGCTCAAACCCTTGGATTATGCAAAACGGGGAAGCAAAATACTATATTAAAAATGCTTTAAAAACTTTCAAACAATCAAACAAGTGCAATTTGAATTCAACAAATTTAAAAAAAATTGCATATAGGGTTTCAAAATTAAACAAATACATGCATTTTGAACTAAAAAAAAATGGAATTTTAAATACCTCGTGCTCAATAATGGTCGATATGTGAATTGGAATGATGAAGTTTGAAGAGAGGACCTGAAATTTGCTTTTGCCGGTGAGAAATTTTGTTGGGTCGCCATTCGGATTATGTTCGCCGCGTGCAGGGATAGTGATTGATTGGTAATTCACAGTGAAAGTGTGAAAGTGAAAGCACTTTTTTTGGTTTTGTCATATTCAAGGGGTTCGGCCGAGCCCAGGTTCAGTCGAACCACCTTAAATATGATTTTTTATTAGGC
>VDFB02154154.1:8181-30805 GCA_007258455.2 Sequoia sempervirens | reverse complement strand
GTAGTTCATCAAGGTCTACATTTCCAGGCATAATTTTCTTGAAGATCCAGAGAGGCAGTTGATAACTTCCAAACTTCTTCTCTTTTTCCTCTATTCTTGTCTTAGATCTTCTTGCATGTCCAAGAAAAACAACAGTTATTCACAGATCTGACCTTCTGGGTATGATCAACACAACTTTTTCAACAAAATCCACATGCTAGATTTTACTAAAAAAAGTTGCCTTGCTCCCCCTTTTCTAGGGTTTTCCGAAAAAAGCCTTAATTTCAAAAATTAGACAAACTGGGTTTGTTTAGCTTTGAAGCGCCTACAATACCCATGTGTCGGATTTTTTCGAGAAAAATAAGCTTCTGTTGCTTTTGAAACCCCTACCCCGAAAAGCTCTTGCATGTACGAGGAAAAGTAACTTTTTGAAATTTCTGATGTTTATGGTCAATTTAGAAAATTATTTCCAAGAAAATCCACGTATCAAATTTTTTTGTAAAAAGTGCTTCTCAGCGAGGCTAATTTTAGCAGTTTCGGAAAAATTGTCCGAATAGTATCGTGTGCATAGTCAATCTTCAAGGTCTTTAGAATGCAGTTCTCCCAAGTTGAATACAAGACCAAGACGGTCTTACTCCATGACTTTCTGAAGATGGTTGAACCGATCTGCATCAGGCACACCTAGAGGTCGATTTGGACAGATTGACAGGCATAGACACTCAAAGTCCACAGGTTTCATATGGTTTCACCTCGTATATCTAATAGCCTTACAAGGCCAGTTTAGAGGGTTGAATACCGTTGGAGCTCTGCGTGTGCAGCGAGTTCATGTGCATTTCTCATAGCCAGAGTGTTCGCAGTTAAACTTAGTGGTTTCATCATACAACACTCTTTCATTGAGAAGAATCAAGAAAAGCATCAAAAGTGCAAAGCTGCGGGAGAGACAGAGGTCATCACTCTAGTTATAGAGCCGCCAAAGTTACCAATCAATGCCTTTCCAGTATCAAATGTGAAGATGGTGACTACACGAGTCTGGTGACGTGCAAACACAATTTCAGGACCTCATCCATAGTAGTTTCTGTAGTGACCCTGCTGGTTGCAAGTTAAGTCAGATTGCAGTCATGTCAACAAGGCTGGACAACGCAACTGCAAATAAGATTGAATATCAGTAGCAGATTGCGAGTGGTGAAGAGATGCTGCGGCGATACGTCACCATCTTGCGAATCATTAATTGTCCAGAGGCAAAAGAAGTCAACGAATAGCTAGAAGAATTGTTGACTAGAGGTGATGAGGTGTAAAATGCCCAGTTAGGACATCCTACCCCTCCAAAATAGTATTTATGACAAACAGGAATTAACTTGATGCCTCTTTCCAAGTTAACTCACTGTCCCATTGATTATGCATGTGTATCTCCACTAATTGTGGATGTCTATTTTGGAGGCAATTTTGTATTTGGAGTTCTCTTTTAGTTTAGTTTCAGTTAACTGTTAAGTTACCTACTTTTAGACATAGGAATAAATCTTGCAGATTGGCAAGAACTCATTGTTAACTCAAAGAGATTTTAGGGTTGCCTACTCCTTTGAGCTTCTATAAATAATAGCCTTTGCTCACTATTTTGTAATTTTACTTCACGATAGCAAAATGCTTAGCTCACAAGCCTTCGACTTTGTTCGCTTAGTATATGTTCTTGAATCGTATTTGTGATAGAAAAACGCTAAGTACAACTTGCGTTATTTTTATTCTGATAGGGTTGTTCAATCCATGTTCATGTATTCTTGGTTTGATAGCTTCATGTGTGATTGTTTCTTTGACACAAGTTGCGGTCCCAAAGTGTAACCTTTAATCGAAGATTGAGATAATAAATCAGGAGAGCTACCTTGCCTTTGATCTAAAAGTCTCAAAATTTGTCATTGTATGTTAATAATCTTCCTTTCGATCTATACCTCGGAAAGAGCATTGCCTCTCCTTGGGAATTTAGAGAGTAGGATTATAGTTATTTGTTGTTTCTAGTAGTCTACCTTTCAGCCTACACCTTGGAAAGGACTTGGTGCCTCCTTGGGAATTGTAAGAACCCTGCCGGTTTTAACCCTTGCCAACTGATATGTGGATGATGCAATTTTGTTTTGTTTTGAATGTTTTGCAATTTTTGTGGTTTTATAATGATATATGATTTTTTGTATTTTCTCAAAATAGTGCCAGGAAAGGAAAATAACAAGATACATATACAAATGCTAATGAATTTCAACTGCTGCAAATGATATTTATTGCTTAAAGAATATATACAAAGCTTTTATTTCAACAATGCATACCTGGAGTTCAAGAAAAGACAATCTTATCAAATTCTGGAATTTATTGCAGCAAGCTGGGGCTTCATGGATTGTACGGCCTGCCTCTTAAATCAACTTCACCTTGAAAAACCACGCCAAAGTCCCCCAAAAGGCTAGACGCCACAAATGGTGAAGAAGAGGGCTCAAGACTCTAGGTGTTTTGCCCTAGATAGAACACGCCAAAGCTGGAAGTGGTACGACCTGTAGATGCAAAAACTGTACGACCTCTAGAAATATTGCCCAATCTTATTAAATTCAGCCACATCGTTTATTGCCCTTCTCTGATGAAATTTGTTCAATACCTCAAGATAAATCTTCTCAAATATGCACAAACTTGATCTTTGGATGAAGCCAACAGTTAACCATCTTTAGCTGATAGTCTCATAACCTCAGAATGCTGATACAATGAAGAAGCTACGCTCTCTAATGCCGATATGCTTTGGAAATGTAGAAACCCTTGGGTTCCCTTCTCCAAACACCAAAGAGAAAACATAAGAAAAAATATCAAATGCTCCAAGAGTGAGTCGATTTCTTTTTGGCTTCCTCTTTATATTTATCAAGAGGTTGATTCCCTCCAATTTTCCTTTTTAATCATTTTAAAATGATATAAAGTTTGCACTTAGGAATATTAAAATATGTCATTGAAATTGGCGCCCAAATACTTAATTAAAATGGCCCCCTTTTTAATGATGAATGGACCCTCAAGTCATAAAGTGCAAATATAACATTATAACATAATATTAAACTATTAATTATTATTGAAGTCCCTTTTAATAATATTTAAACGTTATAACTTAGGCAAAGCTCCTTATTTCACCAAACCAACTAAATACTGGAATTGACACGGCCAATATATCACAATCAGGTGCCCTGCTATAAATAGTAACCCTGGTGACTTACTATAAATAGTAAGTATGCAAAACTGAGTCAAACGAAGGCTAAACTTGAATCAACTGAGCTCTGAAGAAGAGAAAACACACTGATAAGTGCCAAGCAGGACCCTCTAACCATTTGTGTTAGCCTACGAGGTCTAGGAATAGGCCAAACTACCCAAAAACAATAACAGGCTAAAATGGGGACATTACAGTCCGCCCTCCCTGAAATTGCTTGTCCCCAAGTAATCTCAGCTGCAAAGGAAACATCACACTGCTTGGGTCCCATGGGAAGATTTGTGTAATGTCCTTGATATCTCCAACCAACTCCTATAACACCAACACCAAAACAACTGACAGAACCTGCTGAGTCAAATCAATTCCCACATCAGGTGTTGTGGGAGTATAAACCTCAAAAGGAAGCAACTCTGTATATTGATAATGTTTGCTTCCCATAACTGCGCAAGGTAAGCTATCATACACACTGTCTAGCACGTGTGCAACTGAACCGTGCATCTGGAATAGATCATGTACATGAGGATCAAATGTGAAACTATATGCACTCCACACCATGTACACACCCGAAAACTCCTCTGCGAGTCCTGTCTGAAATCTCGATGCACTGGAAGGATCCCAAACACTACGCTTAATGCTCATCTCAGGACTAGGTTTAGGAGAGTGATCAACATCTACCTCAAAGAGTGGATTGTCATATGTCAATGTAGCATCTTTTGCAAACAAGGGGTTGGTCACAAACTGAACCATACCTCTAAGTCGATCCCAATCAACCACCTTAGAACTCCTAGAGTACTGAATACAATCATGCCCAATTTTCTGTACAAACTCCTCCTGAACCAACTCCACCCCTATCCTCTCGCTCTCCTCACTAACGGGAGAGAGAGCACAAGCCCCCATTTGTAATCCCCCTCAACACATGCCTCCTATTATTCAATTCAAATTTCATTTCCATTTTAGGTACGTTGAGGTAAATTCTCCAATGTCTTGGAGCCATTTCATACCCAATACTATGTCCATGTGACCATGTTGACCACATTGAAGTCAGCCTGTAACTCATAATCATTCAATAGTAAGGTGAGATTACCTATCCACCTGGTGCACATGAGGGTATATCCATTTGCAATTTGGACTCTGAATCCATTAAAGTCCTCTGTCTCAAGTCTACATCTGGCCACAAACCCCTCATGGATAAAATAATGCCTTGCTCCAGTGTCAAGCATAGCAATGCAACGCCAACGCAGACCATTGACTGTTCCCCTAAATCTGAATGAAGTCTTGTCTTGTACATTGGCAAATAATGCCAAAGGAGACAGATTCCCATCAAGCCCAAACTCTACAGAGGCTTTTCCACCCTGATCATCCCCTGAAGCAGTTGGCTGATCTGAATTTTCAGAATCATAATCCTCAGAATACGCCCACATTATACAATTTGCCTTGCCCTTAGGCCTCAAAGGACAGTCATGCTCTCTGTTGTAAGGTTCCTTGCACTAGTAACACAATTTCTTTTTCCTAAACTCCTCCTGTGACTCCTCGTCCACCACGACTGCTGATTTCTTTTTCTTATCAGCAAATTGTTGAGGATGCTCATTGGTGGAAGAAGTGTCATCTTTGGGAGCAAACTTGCTTTTTCGGAGCTGCAAACTCCATACTTCTGGCCTTCCTCATAGCTTCTTGAAGTGAAGGGGAATCAAAATCTTTGATCCAACCTCTCAATGGTTCCAATAGGCCTTCACTAAATAGCACGACTAATCTCCTTTAAGATATATTGGGAACCATAATTGACAATTTCTGAAAATCACCAATATAACCCTCCAAATTCCCAACTTGCTTGAGTTGAGCTAAGTCTTTGAAATATGTTTTCAGATCTTTCTTGTCAAAGCGTTCAGTCAACCTATCAACAAACTCCTGGTAAGAAGTGATGCGATTATGCTGCAATGTGACCATCCCATGGTACCACCAATCATGGGCTACTCCCTCCAAGTGTAAAGTGGCATACTTTATTGCATCCTCCTTTGCCATGGGTCGAAGAGTCAAGAAAGTATCTAGCTTGTGAACCCAAGCCTGAGGTGTAACCTTCTCACTGCCACCAAATGTAGACAATGTGAGTTTGTTGGTGGCATGTTTCAAGTCTCTGTTTTGGTCTCTTGGTCTCCGATCTGGCCTTGCCCTGTAATGCTCTCTCGTTTGACTTACAAATCTGTCAAAGCTCATGCGCACCCTAACCTGTGTTGTTAACAACTCCCATTCGTCATTAGCTGCCATGAGATTGTCTGCAAACATTTCCTCTCCCTCTTCTTCAGCATTTCCCTCTTCCAGTTCATTCCTCAAAAAGGTAGGACGTGTAGGTTTGTCTGTGGTACGGGTGGGTGCTCTTTGTGCCCTGGGAGTCCCAACCACACTCCTATTGTCATCTGGTTCATGATTCTGTCTTCTATGAGGGTTCATCTGATGTAACATTGTTGTAAGTGCCCGCAAAACATCTGCAACCTGCTGCTGCCCTGTTGCCATGCTTCTCATAATCTCTCGTGCTTCTCTTTCTTCATTCTTTGCCCCATTTCTAGCTTCATGTCCAAGTTCATTTCTGGGTGGACTACCATCACCTATGTCACCCATTGTGCTAGTTGTACCAATCTCAGTACCACGCTGTCTTGCTGTTATTGCAGCTGAAAAGGTGTCCTGTTCAGGATAAGGCTGTGGCAACTGTTTTTGCTTTCTATCTTCCCTTACAATATATCTTTTGTACCTGTCACTTTGTTGCATCAATGGAGTTGGATTCAAAGCCTAAGGCTAGTAGGAAACCGCTAGAACCTTGCTTGTTCTAACCCTTGCCAACTGATATGTGGATGATGCAATTTTGTTTCGTTTTGAATGTTTCGCAATTTTTTGTGGTTTTATAATGATATATGATTTTTTATATTTTCTCAAAATAGAGCTAGGAAAGGAAAATAACAAGATACATATACAAATGCTAATGAATTTCAATTGCTGCAAATGATATTTATTGCTTAAAGAATATATGCAAAGCTTTTATTTCAACAATGCATGCCCGGAGTTCAAGGAAAGACAATCGTATCAAATTCTGGAATTTATTGCAGCAAGCTGGGGCTTCATGGATTGTACGGGCTGCCTCTTAAATCAACTTCTCCACCTTGAAAAAGCACGCCAAAGTCCCCCAAAAGGCTAGACGCCACAAATGATGAAGAAAAGGGCTCAAGACTCTAGGTGTTTTGCCCTAAATAGAACACGCCAAGGCTGGAAGTGGTACGGCCTGTAGATGCAACAGCCATACGACCTCTAGAAATATGTGCCCAATGTTATTAAATTCAGCCACAGCGTTTATTGCCCTTCTTTGATGAAATTTGTTCAATACCTCAAGATAAATCTTCTCAAATAAGCACAAACTTGACCTCTGGATGAAGCCAACAGTTAAGCATCTTTAGTTGATATTCTCACAACCTCAGAATGCTGATACAATGAAGGAGCTACGCTCTCCAATGCCAATACGCTTTGGAAATGCAGAAACCCTTGGGTTCCCTTCTCCAAATGCCAAAGAGAAAACAGGAGACAAAATATCAAATGCTCCAAGAAATTTCTTTTTGTTTTCCTCTTTATATTTCTCAAAAGGTCGATTCCCTCCAATTTTCCTTTTTAATCATTTTAAAATGATATAAAGTTTGCACTTAGGAATATTAAAATATGTCGTTGAAATTGGTGCCCAAATACTTAATTAAAATGGCCCCCTTTTTAATGATGAATGGACCCTCAAGTCATAAAGTGCAAATATAACATTATAATATAATATTAAAATATTAATTATTATTAAAGTCACCTTTAATAATAATTAAACGTTATAACTTAGGCAAAGCTCCTTATTTCACCAAACCAACAGAATACTGGAATCGACACTGCCAATATATCACAATCAGGTGTCCTGCTATAAATAGTAACCCGGCTAAATGACTTACTATAAATAGTAAGTATGCGAAATTGAGTCAAACGAAGGCTAAACTTGAATCAACTGAGCTCTGAAGAAGAGAAAACAAACTGATAAGTGCCAAGCAAGACCTTCTAACCATCTGTGTTAGCCTACGAGGGCCAGGAATAGGCCAACCGTCCAAAAACAATAACAGGCTAAAATGGGGACATTACAAGAACCTGAGCTCTAGCCTACCGTTCGAGGATTACTTGTGTGGATTCTATTTCAGTGTAAATTTGGAAATTCAGAGCCTTCAGATGCATTCTGAGAGACAATTCGTCTAAGTGATCGAACCATTCCATTCTCGCTCCTATGCCCCTCTTGCTCTGTTTATCTTGAGGTAGGATAGATTACAAGTTAGCTTAGTTATTGTTAAGATCTGCAGAAACCAGAGAAAACCTTAGTTGCAACACATTGTGCTTTATGTGTTAGTTTTAGGATCAAAATTTGAATAAGCAGAAATAGAACAATTTCAAACAAGATAACACATCATATACCCTAGGAAAACCCTCCTTGAGGGAGAAAAACCCAACAACAATATATCACTTATATATTGAATAATGAACAACAATTCGCTTTACAATGAGGCCAAACACAAGGCCGATCTGTATTGATATCAATGACATCACATTCAAAGAATATCGAACTTCTTCTTGGATTGATCTGTTGTAGATGAAACTCGAACACTTGCTGATGCGAACTCACTTGGACAAAACTGAATATGAATGAATGAATGAGAAGAGAGCAGCACCCTCTATAAATACAATTCGATATGTCCTTCTCCAACCATTGTGACTCTCCAAGATAAATCGGCCTGAAAAAGACGTGTCTCTTAAAAGGTTGCGATCATTATTTATGTCAGCTACATTAAATAAAATATGATTTGTCATTTAAGTGAAGCGCCTCTTCACAAAGTCGGCTCCAAATTAATATATAGGCACGGCTATATTTATTTGCTTATTGAATTGATAGAAGGATGAAGATCGACACTATAACATCAACACTCCCTCTTAGCTAGGGATGAATCCTTCTAGATATCCAATGTCATGGAGTCTCTCAACATGACACCCAGAGTGGCTACTCCCATTTGTGGAAAAGAGTTCATCACAGAGTCACTCAACGTGATGTCCACCTTGGCTACACCCATGTATGGAAAGGAACATGTGGACAAGTGCCCATCATGGAGTCACTCAACGTGATGTCATCATGGAGTCTCTCAACATGATGTCCACTATGGCTACTCCCATGAGTGGAAAAAAAACAAGTACAAAGAATTCATCACGAAGTCTCTCAACGTGATGTTGTCATGGAGTCTCTGAACATGACATCCACCATAGCTACTCCCAGAGGGTGGAACAAGGGCTTTCGCCTCAAATTTCTCCGTCTCAGAGAAAAATGCATTAACAAGGGCTTTCACCTCAAATTTCTCTGTCATAGAGAAAGATGCATTATAGCAAGCCACAAAAGATCACTGATGCTGAGTCTCCCTCTCAGCAAGGGCTTCATTCTCCACAACTCCAAGCTTGTCTCTAAAATGTACAAACTTCACTCTGGAGAGAGGCTTGGTGAGAATATCAGCCGTCTGCTCATCAGTGCAAATATATCTCAACTGAATAGCTTTCCTCAGTACCATATCTCTGATGTAATGGTATTTGATCTCAACATGTTTTGTTCCGTCATGAAACACTGGATTGATAGATAGCTGCACATAGCTTTGATTGTCACAATGAATAACAATCGGCTCCAATGATTGTCCAAACAATCCTACAAGGAGCTTTCGAAGCCACACTGCTTCTTGAGCTGCTACACATGCTGCAATATACTTGTCCTCTGCAGTGCTTAGCGCCACTGAAGACTGCTTCTTCCTACACCAAGAAATCGTCACAGACCCCAAGCTAAAGCAACATCCAGAGGTGCTCTTCCGATGAGCTACACTCCCGGCCCAATCAGAATTAGAATATCCTTGCAACTTTAGATCTACACTGGAAGTATATCTCAAGCCATATCCAACTGTGCCACACAAGTATCTCAAGATATGCTTAGCTGCAACTAGATGAATTTTCCTTGGTTCACACATAAACCGATTGAGTGCATTCACTACATAGCAAATATCTGGTCTAGTATTGACTAGATACATCAACGATCCAATCAACTGCCTGTACATAGTAGGATCTACCAGATTTGAACTAGTTGCCGACTCACATAACTTCTTGAAATTTGTTTCCATCGGTGTAGACATAGATTTGCAATCCATCATCCCAAATCTCTTCAAGATATCTATGGTATATTTCCCTTGACTCAGAATAATCTCATTGGGTCTCTGCCATACTTCCAATCCTAGAAAGTAATGCATAAAGCCTGGATCCTTCATCTCAAATTTAGAAGCTAACTCCTTGCATTTGACAATGAGATATTCTACTCCAGTAAGAAATAGATCATCAACATAAAGAACGAAGATTAAGGCCTCACCATCAACTACCTTGAAGTAAAGATTTGAATCAACATCATTCTTAGAGAAGCCTAAGCTCATCAAGTATTGATCAATCCTCTCATACTAAGCACGAGGAGCCTGCTTAAGGCCATACAAAGCCTTCTTCAATCTACAAACATGAGACTCCTTCCCATGAATTACAAAGTCATCAGGTTGCTCAATGTATACTTCTTCAATTACACCATTAAGGAATGTTGTCTTCACGTCCATCTGATGTAATTTCCATTCCTTAGTTGCTGCAATAGCAATGATAGTCCTGATGGATGTATAACGAGCAACTGGAGCAAAAGTTTCTTCATAATCTATTCCCTCTTTCTGAGAGAATCCTCTAGCCAGAAATCTAGCTTTGTACTTCTCAATGCTTCCATCAGCTGCATGCTTGATCTCGAAAAGCCATTTAGAAGATACAACTGATTTCCCTTTAGGTCTTGGTACAATATCCCAAACATCATTCTTGATGATAGATTGATATTTTTCAGCCATAACATGTCTCCATACTTGCTGACTTGAAGCTTCCTCAACACTGGAAGGTTCAAACTCAATGATATGACTCATTAATACTACATAGCCTGGAAACTTCTGTGGTCTTTTGCTTTCTTTGAATGTGCCTCTAGGAGCTGCAAACTTTTCTGCCTCCTGCATTGTTTGCCTAGCCCATAGAGGTCTCTTTCGACCTATGACAATATCTCTTGGCCCATCAGTTGGTTCCAAAGGCTCAACTGGATCAATATCATTTTCTGGTTCAGTAGACTCCTCTGAATCTCAGGAGTATGATCAACGTCCATGTCCTGAGGAGTCTCCTGGTCTTCATTATCTATCTCCATGTATGAACCTTTAGATCTTTTGAATGCAACATCTTCTTGTTATCCTAAATTTTTAACTCGTTTCAAAATTTAGGTAACCAATCAAAATTTTCTTAAAACTTGAGATTTTTCTTCTCTAAGGCACGCATTACGAGGTGAAAAATGTGGCAAATCTCTGTTTTAGGTTGATTAACCTTTGGGCTACTCTTTTTCCCCTTTACGTTTCCGTTTTCATCAATTTCTGAGTTGTTTTTAGTGTCTTTTTGGCTAATTTCGGGTTTTCAGAGCAACTCAGCAAATAGGGAAATTTAGACTCCAAAGCAAAATTGCTAAAGTTTCTCAAAAACCCGAAATTGCTTAAGTGCTCAAAAAACCCCGAATTTGTTAAGTTTTTATAATTTAGACTCCAAGGCAAAATTGCTAAAATGACTCAAAAACCCGATTTTGCTTTAATGACTTGAAAAGTCCGAATTTTTCATAAGTATTCATTTTTGTCAAAATGAAAATTGCTTTTTGGTCTAAAAAGTGCGAATTGGTTTAAAGTGAAATTGTTATTTGACTTCAAAAACCCGATTTTGTTAAAAAAGCTTGTAAAGCTTCAAAAAAAGCCCGATTTATGTTTTTCATGTCATTTTGCATTGTAAAGAGCTTCTTAAAAACCCGACTTCTCTCAGATTCGAGCTGGTTGAATTCTTCTTTGCATTTACTGCCTCATTTCGTGGAGATTTAGTCAATTATAATGCTCAAAATTCGGATATTTGCCAGTAAATAGCCATTGTTCTCTTTATTTCTGCACGCGTCTGGGGTTTTCTCTCTGAAATTTCTCATTTACAACTCACTTCAGGTATGATTCGCATTTTTCCTCTTTCTTTCAATATTTTACTGTCATTTATATGCGTTTTGTTTTATTTTTAAATGTCATTGTTTTCTTCATATCACGTTTTAGATTTTTATGTCTGTTATAAAACGCGTTTTCTATTTTCCACGCATTTTTCTTCTTTTTACTGCCTTACCAACGCTTGTTTATGTATTTTTGTTAGTATTTTTGTTAGCTTCATAAAAACGCGTTTTTCTTACTGGTTTTCATTATCTTAAATGCGTTTTTCTTTGTCTGAAAAGTCCGCCTTCATAAAAACGCGTTTTTATAATACATGTTCATATCATATCTCTTTCATCTCTCTTCATCCCATTTACTATTTCATTTGCCCTCATATATCCTCCACATTTCCGCCTTAAATCTCATGCATAACATATATTCCATCTAAATTCGCCTTTTATTACCAAAACGAGTTTTTCATTATTTTGCTGTTTCAAGCAATAATGTTTCAAATTCGTTCCATTACCATATGTCCTTCATCTCATACGCCTTCCCCATCTCACTGAAATTTTGCCTTCCATTTCATTTCATATATCTTCATACTTCCATCTAAAAATGCTTCATATGATGAAAACACATTTTTTTTTTTCCATTTCACCATCCGTTTCCAGCAATAAACTTTCATATACCATGCTCATTCCTTTCACTTCATTTCGCCACTTCAAACATCCATTATCATTTTCCAGAATAAAAATTCACTTTGTCTCTCATTTCGGATTTTTAGCCCCAAAATACAATTTCGGGATTCGCAGCTGAAATAACAATTTTTAAAATTGCAAGGTTGAAAAATTGTTAAACTTCTGAAAAATCCCGATTGCCTTTGTGAAAATTGTCAAAGCTCTTCAAAATCCCGAAATTGCAAAAAGCAGAAATTGTTAAAGTGTCAAAAAGTTCCGAAATTGCTGAAGTCATTCAAAAACCCGAATTGCCTTAAAAAGCACAAAAGTTGATCTTTTTGGACGAAATTCCAAATCCAAGCCAAGATCTCTTTATCTTGCTGTTTCAAGAAGAGACATGCTGTTTTTGACTGCCACCATTCCATTCATTTCGAATTCATCTTCTTTCGCCTTCCATCTTTCTTCCAAAGTCCATTTCATTGTTCTAGGGTTTGAGTTTCGCCATGACCACTCACGTTGATGCTGATGATGTTCTGACCTTATGGGGTTTTCACCGCAGTCTTGCAGATTCCTGTTCAATGACAGACGAGCCAACTTCTCCAGCAGGCAAAAAGATGAAGTATAAATTCGACAAATATCAGAATGAGATTTCTCCATCTCACGTCGTTTCAAATATCGACGAGATCAAAGACACAGAAATCGGGCATGTCGATATGTCTGAATTTCTTGGCAGAGCTGAGAAATCTACTTCTTCTGATATGCAAAAATTGCTGAGGAGTCATATTCATTTGGTGTCTTCTTTTCCTGTTGCTGCCCTAGAACCAGAATTCGTCCTTGCATGTGCAGTGCGCTTTGATAGACAATCCAGAACAATCAAGGATGATGATGGCAACGTAGTTATCAGACTTGATGCCGAAACAATCAATAGAGTTTTCAGAGTACCTGATGCAACTACTTATTCAGAGATTTCATTGAAGAGTGCTCACAGACATTTGGAGCAGAAAAAGAGTGATTGTATTAAACATATCAACTCTAAATGGCTTCTAAAAACACGACCTTGTGCAACCCGTATGCCCAAGTTGTATCGGTCTGATTTTAAAGAAGAAGTAAATGATATGATCACTCTTCTGAGTAGAATTGCAGGGTTGAAAGTTTCTAATGTGTTTGAAAACTGGATGTATAAGTTCATGGTGGTTGTTAGAAAAGCACAACATCCAATTTTCTGGGGAGAAATAATCAGTGATTGTTTGTGTGAACAGCTTGCACAGGTGTCTACCACTTTGACCTTCTATATGAATTCATATTTGGTTTACATAGCAGCTTCCTTGAGGCATTTTCCAGGCCTATCTCCTGAAGGTGACAGATCGTTGGTGCCTGTATGGAAATATTTGTAATGTCCCCTTCTCAAACCTGATCTTTCCAGTGACCGTTGGCCCGTTCCTTGGGAACCCGAAGGCTAGACGGAAGATAAATTAGGGTTTCCTATTTTTGAGGAGGTCATTGCTCTGAGATGATGGATTCAATGGCGGATTATTTCTGGGTTTTCAGAGAGCTTCGCAGTGGTATGTTCGTCTCGGCGTTCAGAGCACTTTCTGGAATTTACTATTTTTAGTAAATTCTAATTTTGGCAGCTTTCCAGTTGGGTTCAGCTCGGTCGACTTCCTGCTTCAGTTTGGTCTAATGTTGTGTTCAGTATTGGCTCCGGGGCACTTTCAGAAGGATAAGTTAAGTCATTTAATTAAAAAAGTCACATTTTAAATATTATGTTTTAACGTTGACCCCTTGGCCTAGATTTAATGACTTAACGTTGTTTTAAAAAGTGGTCTCAAAGGGTGGCGCCATCATTAAAGTTATATTTAATATTTGATTCTCCTAAGTCAAAGCAAGGTTAAGAAGGGGCGCATTTATCAAGGTGATGACTCATTTAAAATATGATTATTGAGTTAAAAGGAAAAGGACGCCATATTGAAGGAGTTAGGGTTTCGACTTGAAGATGAGATTAGGGTTTCATGAAGTCAGCTGGAATTGATATAAGGAAGACTTGGTTCATCATTTGGACATCTTTGGTCTATGCTAATGTTATGCTGCCGAAATGGTTGCGAAATTACTTCGAGGAATGAATGCCTCTTAGTCTGGGCTCGACTTCGTGCTTGAGAGATAGCACCTAGTGGAGAGGTTAGATTATTTGAGTGATTTTATAGTAAGTTTTTGCATTGTTGTAGAGTTATTGCCTTGAAGTTCAGATTTTTGCATTTCATACTTTCCTAGAGTTGCTGATTTGATACAACAGATTCATGTTTGTAATCGTAAGTCAAAAAATACCGAAAAAAGAGTTCTGGGTGTTGAACATTTCTCATTGTCTAGGATAGGCGAAGCTATAGTTTAAATCTCAGATTTTTATGTTAAGTATTTATTTTTTAAGGAAGGATCAAACTTTTCAGTAGGTCGTACCCTTTGTTGCTGTCTTGAATTCTGTGCTACTTGCATTTAAGGCATTTGGGGTCTGTTTAAGTGTTTGATCTTGGTCGCCCTTGTTGTTAGAGTGCATTGCATTTTATCTCACTTCTTTCAGGTCAGATTTAAGGAAGTTACGAACTATTCTATGAATATGTAAGTTGCTGATTATGTAACACAAAGTGCAGATCTGATACATCAGTTTATGAAATCTGCATCTTCCTTTATTGGTTGGTGTCAAGATTGCCTTATAACCTTTGCAGAGGATTCTTATTGTATGCACCATTGAAGAGCACCAAATATTCTGATTTTGCAGGCAATGATATGTTGTAAGCTGGCAGTAGTACTGACCAGTTGTTATTTTAATATTGCCTATTTGCTGTTGTAATAGTCTAGCTTCTTCAATCATTATTGTAATAGTTAGAGCTCCGCCCTATGGTAGCTACTTTCCCGTCTTGGGTCAGCAAGCACATTCTGGGTGTCGAGTATTTCCAGTTCCAGCATTTAATTCAAGCATTTAATTTTGTAATCACTCCGTCATATGGTCGCCCCTCACTCCGCATTGGATTGGGTAGCACATACTTGGCGTTGAATTCTTTTCTGCATTTAGAATAGAAGACCCTCTGACCAATGCTCGCCATCAGCGGCGCCATACTGGTTAGAGTTACAGCATAAGCAGTTTGTTTTGGATCCTCTGACCAATGCTCGCCATCATCGGCGCCATTCTGGTTAGAGTTGCTTTCTTGCACGTTTTGGTTTTCTCCTCTAACCTTAACGGGTGCACTGCTTTGTAATTTGTAAATTGAAAACGAAAAAATTTGGCTCGGAATATTTCAATATTATGATCAGCTGACTTTCATTCCAAGTCGAGCGCATTATAGAAGGGTTCAAGATGCCTTCTATGGTTATTTTATGTGTTTGTTTGACAAAGAGTTGGTAAATAACAGGGTATCTGAGGCAGCTTGGAATAAGGTAAATCAATATGGCTGCTTGTTTCTTCAATTTCCTACATTCACTTATATGAGAGTTGGATGCTTTGAAGACCAACCTTATATGCTCCCAAGATATCCAACTGATAAGATCATTCTGATGGAGCTGGGAAGGCAGTTAATGGCAGTTCATTCACGTCAAGCTATACAACACAAGTCTGGAATTGGTATTTCTTCACATAATCCATTGGTAATCGGCAGGTATTCTTTGACAACTTCTTCAAGAGCCAAAGCAATGGAAACTGAACTTCAGGAGATAACATTGAAGAGATTCCAAGCTAGGGTGGATTTTGATTACAGAAGGATAAAGGATAAAATAAAAAGAGCCTCCTTCACTCATGTTCACCGCATTGAGGACATTTGGGCAGACCTCCGTACAGAGAAGGATATATACAAAATGGATTATTGCAGGCTAACTTTGGAGCAAATTATTGACCTGAATCTGACTTTAATTCCAGAAGGAGTAATTGATGATAAGCAGATTTTGGATCCTGAGTACGAAGAACAGGGAGTTGCTAATGCTCCCATTCCTGCAATTCAATGGTCTCAAAAGGAGTCCGTCTCTATCTTTGATAGATTTCAATCAGTCTTGGCGAACACCAACTCTTGGCTCAAAAGCATAGGTGTCAAGACTATCAAAATCAAAGTTAGAGCTGAAGATGACCCAGCTGGTCCTAGAGGATTGAAATCAGAAATCAGGGAACAATCAAAAGAAGGAGCTTCCTCTTCAAGTACTAGAATCAAGCTGAAAGTAAGCAGAGCTTCAGAACAACCATTGGATAGGGAAACACAAAAGGGTAAAGAAGTCAATGAAATGCAGATTCAGGTATTAGATCAGCAAGAAGAAGGCGAGGTTCTTGAGACCTCTACCATTCTAAGTGTGATAACTCCTCACGTTGAAGCTCCAATACCGGAATCAGTCATATCTCCTATGTCCCTTATCGACAGTGATGTTGATTCGTTTTCCACCATTTTTGTTCCTTCTATTCCACCACAAGAGACTTGTCATCAGTCTTCATCTGTAACGGATACTCCCATGATGAACTTGCCTAGTAACTTCAAGAGTATTTTTGATATCAATCCAATCTTTCCAGCCATGTCAGAAATGACTCTTCCAGAAATGGATACATCTGTAACAAGCTTTGATTCTTTCATGGCCAATTCTAGTTGTAATTTGTCTTCTGAGCAAAACATTGTTGCTGTACAAACCGAGGCACCATCTAGGATTTCTGTTGTATCACAAACTGAGGCTATTTCTACGGAGACTACAGTTGCTATTTCAGATATGACAACCTTGGATCTTCCTCCATGGTTGAATTCAGTTGCTCCCAAAAGAAAGAAACAAGCAGTGTCTCCTGATATTTTTGATTTCCGAAAATTGAAGAAATCAAGACCGATGGTTGCAAAGAAAGCTAAAACAGTCTCACAGGTTTTTGTTGACAGCAACAGAATGAAATATGCTGAAATTGCAGAGCCCTTAGGTGATAAACCGCATGGAGAAATGCAGGTATCTGATTACAGGTTCACAAGAGTCGAATTGGGCAAGCAGACTCATGCCAATATGATGCAGGATGCTCAGAGTTCAGTGACAATTTTAACACAAAGCTATAACGAACTCTTAGCTAAAAAGGAAAAGCTCAAAGAAGACAATGCTCAACTGGTTTCAGTCATTCAAAGGATTATAGGATCATCAGAGGCAGTTGATTCTCTATCTACAGCTCCTCCAAATGAATCAGTTAGACAATTAGAAAGAATTGCACAAAAGGCTAAAGCAATTGATTCATGGATAACTCAGCTGATTGAGAAAAGCATTCCAATGATTGAGAAGACGTTGCAAGTTCTCAAGAATGTCAGAATAGCAAAGATAAAGCTGAATCAAACTTTGGAAGTCTTCAAGCAGAGTTTGGAATCACTTGAGAAGGATTTAAAAATCTGGCATGAGATAGATCAAGTTAAGTTACAAATTCTATGCAGCAATTCAATCTTGCCAAACAGAGAGAAGTACAGAGAATTTGAAGAACTTATGACAAATAGATCATTGGTCATTCGAGATCTTATCAAAGATATCCAAGCCACTTTAGAAATGAATGATGAAGTTCAGCAGGATATTCTTTCAAGTTTTGAGAAGATCTCATGTACGGTTTTAAATCAAGAAGATGAATTACTTGAAGCTGATTTAGTTACTTCAGAAATGGCAGCCAGTCTTCGTCAACAAATGGAATCAGAGCAGTTTTCTATGGATTCGATTCAAAAGCTTGTCAATCATCAAACAATCCTTGAGAAAATGCAAACTAATTATGAAGAGCATAGATTGGCAACTATCAGATACTTTGATGTAATTCTGAAGACAGTTGCAGTGGCCAAGAACACGTTGGGTCCAGATCCGAATGAGTTGCAGACCGTCATCAGCAAATTCTTATCTTTCAAAGATAGGAATGAAACAGATTAGAAGTTTAGGTTGTTTTATGTAATTTTACTTTCGACAATATATATGTAAAAACAAATTTTGCAATTGCAAGTGTTCTTTCCTTGCAATTTTCGAAAATGTAATTACATGTAAAATCTTACAAGACAAATCACAATTTGGATTGTAATTTTGAATAAGTCAATCGCAATTAGTTATCGATTGAGAGATTTTCTCAAGTTTGTTGAGATCCTCCCACCTTTTTCTCCAGACCTCCCTCTTATAAATACTTGAGGGGGTCTATTGTAATTTTTTATCTTTTTAGCAAGCAAGAAAACTCTGCAGAATTTTGTACTCATAAAGTCTTTGAGCTTTATAGTGGAATATTGTGAATTTTCAAGTAATATCAAGAAGCTGGAATTTCAGACTTTGAGCTGAATCCTTGTTTTATTATATTGTGATTACTTGAGAATCGTTGAAGATTGCTGAAAAGAGATTCGATTTAAATATTTGCAGACTTTGTGCTGTAAATGTGAGAATTGAATTCATAGTTAGTGTTAGAAATTGAGAATAATTGCAAGTCTTTGTGCTAGTATTAACTCTCATCTAGAATAGTTATTAGATACTTCATAATTACAGATTTTACGCTGTTTTATGTTGTATATTTCCATAAAGTAATCGTTCTGAAAAAAGGTTGATAGGATTTCATTCTTCAAGACTTTGTGCTTATCGAATTGTTTTCCCGTCCCGGAGGAAATAACGGAAGTCTTTGTGCTTTCAGGAAACTTTATTTCCTCTCTCTTAATTTCACTGCATAGCTGTTGTAATAAGTTTTAGTAACATCTACTGTGTCTTTTCTGTGAAGAGAGAAGAGCGTAATCTTTCCTGTAACAAGAGGAACGATTGCTGTCCTATCCATTTAGTTTTATTTAGTTAAAGGCGGAGCCTTCCCTTAATTAGGAGAGTTCAAACTCACGTGCTGTGGTTGAAATCTCAATTTTGTACGCTTTCACGAGAATACAAAATTTCCAACCAACAGTTTTTGGCGACTCCGCTGGGGATACGAACGCATTTGAAAGTCTCACTTTCTTTTGAAGTCCAGTATTCTTAATCTTGTTTACTTGTTTTTGTTTTAGCTTCTACACTGGAAGGAATCCGTTATTACGTTCGTCGAAGGAAGGGACAAAGTTCTCAAGAAATATCTCCAGGTGAACAAGCTAGATTTGAGTTGCTCACTAGTATATCTTCCCTTGCACGAACTACTAGCTTTCCTCCGTCTAAGAAGAAAAAGCACATCCCAAGTGAACTTTCAGCCTTTTTCCTCAAGCCTTTGATTTCAGTTGTTCCTACTATTCAAGCAATGGCTCAAGGTCCATGTGGAGCAGCTTTTGGTCCTTTAAATCTTACTCCACCTCTTCATGCTCTTCCACAAGGCTCACGCAAAAATCTGCCCAAGTTTTATGGAGATGGTAAGCAGCACCCCGATGAGCATATCAAGGCTTTCTCTATGGCTTGTGGTGTTCTAGGAGTAGAACATCAAGATGTTGCTGTACGCTTGTTTGTGGAAACTCTACAAGGAATTGCAGCTGACTGGTTTTACAATTTGAGAGCTGGTGATATCACTAGTTGGGATACCCTCAAGACTAAATTTGAAGAACGTTTCAAGCCCGCTGAAGATGAACATGCATTGCTGGCTCAGCTGACTCAAATGAAGGACACACATGAGAATATGCGTGAATTCATTGCAAAGTTTAATAAACTTGCAAACAGAATTCCTACTGATTCTCAGCCCACTCCTGCAAATCTTAAGTGTTTCTTTATCAACACTCAGCTGCCAGAAGTCAGTTTTCTGTTGAGAAGGGAAACTCCAACAACTTTGGCTCATGCTCAAGTTCTTGCTACAAAAATTGAAGACGATTTGATCTTGGCTGGGAAAATCCGAAGGGATCCTAATCGATTCAAAGGAAATTCCATTTCTGAGTCTTCCACTTCAAACTCTACTGATCCTATGGTACAGAAGTTGGCCAATGAGCTTCTTGCCTTGAAGAAGCAAGTTTCACAAGCTTCTTTTTCTGCTCCATACAAGGATATTCCTAGGAGGACATATCCAAATTCTGCTTCTAACTATGCTGCCAGAAATCAGAATAAATTGCCTCCTCCCCCTGAGAGGCTCGCACTTGAAGCACCTCCAAAGAATACAGCTGTTGGTTATTATGAAATAGATCGAGAAGAACTATCTTCTACTGATTTCCAAGCGGAAGATGAAGCTGTCTTTAATCAAGAAGATGAAGAGGCAGCTGGCGACTCCACAATACGATACATGCATTATGATGTTTCAGCTGAAACTGAAAATGTTGAGAGTCAAGCATATGCTGTTATCACAAGATCCCAGACTCGGTTGGCTCAGAAGGATGAAGAAGCAAAGGTAAAAAACAACGTTCAGTTGCCGGTGACCATTGCTAAGAAGGGAATGCCATTGCCTACCTTAACTAAGGATTCTTCAAAAAATCAAGTAAGCAATTCTTCTTCTGTTCTTTCTGGTGAGCCTAAGACTAATTTACCAAATCCTAAAGTATTGGCTGAAAATACATCATCTACGTCTCTAGCAAATTCTTTCCAAGCTTTTGATATTATTGACCATGCTAGGAAGACTAAGATTCAGATGTCTGAGGTTGAGTATCTTCAAGCCAATCCTGATCAGCTTGAATGATTGGTTAAATTTGTTAAAAGTAGTGAAACTCGTCCTGTTTCAAACAGCCCTATTATCCAAGAACCCAAGAATCTGCCCAATAATTTGGTTATCATTCCATCCTCGGTTCCAGGAAAGATAGATCCTTTCTATATTTCCTTGCTCATTAATGGTTTCAAATTAAGTAACTGTATTATAGATTCTGGTGCTTCGGATAATGTCATGCCAATCAAAGTTGCTGATTGCCTTGGATTAACTCTTACCAAAACTTTTGGTAATTGTTATTCTATGGATAACAAACAAGTGCCTCTTGTTGGGCAAATCAAAGATGCACAATTCGCCTTTGCAGCTTTTCCTGAGAAAAAGATAAAGATGACTGTCCTTGTCGCGGACGTCCCAGCTTCTTATGGAATGCTCCTTGGACGTAATTTCTGTAAAGATGTAGGAGGCGAGCTGAACATGGATATGACAGAGGCCAGAATTCCTGTGAAAGGTGTTGTGCAGAAACTTGTTCCTGAAAGAGAAATCAAGTTTACAGTGGAGAAATCTGATGACCCTCATGCTCAAATTCTTTTTGAATCAGCTGGTTTTGGGAACTACTATCTCCATATTGATGAGATTTCTGAGTTTGCTGAAGATTGGTGTTCTGCTGATTCTTCAACTCTTTCAGTAAATGAAGGAAGTTCTAATAATGGAGTAGATTCAACACTAGCTGAATATCCCCTTGATCGTATGATAGAAGATGCTGAATCTTCTACTACAGATAAAGATGTTGAACTTCTTCCTCAAGATGAAGAAAATCAGTCTTCACCCATGGAAGATGAGAACACTCTTTCTTCTACTTTTGAAGTAGGAGAATCCAGCAGTCTTTATATTAATGATGATTCTAATGATGTTTGGATTCTCGAATTTGATGGCAGTTGTGCTACTAATGGATCCGGAGCTGGTGTGGTTCTGATTTCTCCTAAAGGTCAAATCTTTCCATATTCTTTTAAATTGCAGTTTGCAAATACTAATAACACTGCAGAGTATGAAGCTCTCTTACTAGGTATGAGTGTTGCACTTCAGAGAGGAATTAAAAATTTGCATGCTCAAGGAGATGCGGAGTTGATAATATGTCAAGTAAGGAATATTTATCAGACAAGGAATGATAGACTCCGACATTACCGTAACTTGGTATGGGAGAACATTCAAGATTTTGATGCTTTCAGCATTTCAGTTGTTCCTAGAGAATTCAATGACAGAGTTGATTCTCTTACTGTTTCAGCAACTCTCCTTATTCCTCATCTTGATTTTAATCAAGATAAATATATTGTTGAAATAATCTGCAGGCCTAGTGTTCCAGATAATTGGGACCATTGGCAGATTTTCAATGATGATAAACAGATTATTAACTTTTTACAAGTTGATGATGGTTTTAATAATCTGTATTTTGAAGGTAGCAATTCTTCTTCTTCTTCAGATTCTATGTCAGATTCTTGGTCTGAATCGGATGGAGAAATTTTGCAGTTAAAGGGGAATAAAATTCCTAAGGGACTGGTATCTTTGGAAAAGCTTTTTGACAAGCATGACCGATATATCAAAAAGCAGCAACAAGTGAATTCAGATTCTCCTACGGGGTATGACAAGTATAATATTGGGTCTGAAGAAGATCCCAAGATGGTTAACATTGGTAATAGTTGTACTCCAGAGGAGAGAAATCAGATTATTCAATTGTTACAGCATTACAGAGATGTGCTAGCTTATTCATATGATGATCTGAAATCTTTTCAGTCAGGAGAAGTTCAGCATGAAATCCCTTTGAAGAGTGATTCAGCTCCTTTCAAACAAAAGCAACGCCAGTATAATCCCAAAATTTCTGGCACTATCTATTCAGAAATCCAAAAGAGGCTAGACGCACAAATTATTTTTCCCATTCATCATTCGACTTGGGTAGCTAATATAGTTCCAGTATGTAAGAAGAATGGAGAAATTCGCATTTGTGTGGATTTTCGGAATCTCAATCAGCAGTCATTAAAGGATAATTATCCTTTACCTATTATGGATCAAGTGCTCCAGACAGTGACAGGTTCTCAAATGATGTCTATGCTGGACGGATTTTCAGGCTATAACCAGATTGAGGTAAGTGAAG
>VDFB02154152.1:0-16441 GCA_007258455.2 Sequoia sempervirens | reverse complement strand
CATGAGTAGCTTTCTGTGACTTGGCAGAGACACTATTGCATTGCACAACATGTGCATCAAGCTTATACAAGGTACCAATACGAGCACCTCTTGCTAGCACCATAAAGCCTCTATTCATCTTGTAGCCATTTCCAGAGAACGTGACTTGCACTCCAATATCATTCAGCATACTAACAAAAAGTAGATTTCGAGCCAGACCTGGTATATGCATTACATCATTGATTCCCTTCACTCTTCCATCAGGGAATTGAATTCTGACTCTTCCACGGCCAATTATTTTCAAAGATGAATCACTTGCCAAATAAACCTTTCCACCATCGTATTTTTCATACTTCGTGAACCAGTCTCTATGAGATGTCATGTGGAAAGATGCTCCAGAATCAATCAGCCAGACATCATCTGATGCCTGCGTAGCCAAGGTTGCAATGAAAGTGTCTGCAACACTCTGAGAAGAATCATTGTCGGAAGAATACTTCTTCTTCTTCTTTTACTCCTCTTTACAATCCTTTCAGACATGACTAGGTTGCCCACAATTCCAGAACTTCACCTTGGACTTCTTGCCAAGAGACTTTGATCTCCCCTCTGATTTGGATTTGGACTTCTTGTCCTTCTTCTTTCCTTTTTCTTTCGATCTTCCTCTAATAGCAAGAGCCTCCTTCGCCATCTCCGAAGATTTCCTTCTCATCTCTTTTGCTAACAAAGAAGCAACAACATCTTCCATCTTAAAAGTGGATGTCGTACTCCCAATAGCCATCATTAGGTGATCCCAAGAATCTAGCAAAGAACATAATAATAGGATACAACGATCTTCTTCATCAATCTTCACACCCATAGATGTTAACTGTGCAATAAACATGTTGAAAGCATTCAAATGATCAGCAACATACCCTCCTTCCTGCATTCTCAAAGAGTACAAATTCTTCGTCAAGAAAAAATTATTCACCAAGGACTTGCCCTGATAAATAGCTGCCAGTCTTTTCCATAAGGAAGATGTAGTCTTTTCTTCATGAACATTTAGAAGAACAGAGTCTGCTAAACAAAGCCTTATCAGCCCCTTTGATTTTCTATCCTAAGGTCCTAATCCTCATTCATGCCTCACAGGGTTTCCATTCCGCATACACAATAATCCAAAGATCACGACACCCAATGATCTCTTCCATTTTAAGTTTTACAACTCAAAATTGCTGCCATTGAATTTCGATTTAATCTTCCCTGACGTATTTCAAGCATCTTAACTCCGTGAATTCAATTACTTCAAACTTCTACAAGACTTCAATCAATAGAAATTGGACAAAAAACCCAACATACCCACAAGGATAACACAACTGGCCAGGCTCTGATACCACTTGTAAGGAAAGCTAAGGTGCGGAACTAACTCTCCTAACGTCAAAACCTCAGGGAAGAATGCACAGGTGACTTTAAATTTTCAATTACAGTCCAATTAAGATACACTTGAAAGAAATTTTAGAAATAGAGAAATTAACATACACAAATGAACACCAGATTTACGTGGGAAAACCCTTACAGGAGAAAAAACCACCACACCAAGAAAAGCCTCTTTGTATTACAGTAATGGAATTACATACAAAGATCAGACTTATCTTTTTGATGTCAATTTACAGCAACAGATTCAATGATCAACCTTGTATAGAACATCTCATTTATAATGCACTCTCAATTGAATTCTCACACACTGATCACCCACCGAACTATTCATTTGACTGTTCACCGAACCGATCACAATCTTCAATCTCTGAGTATATCCATGTCATCCATGGTCTGTTGATCTTCCTCACAGGAACGACCACAACAGTCCAACTGCTAGCGGTTCCCATTCTCGGCCTCCTCACATTGGTCGATGATAAACTAATGAGGGATACTTTCCAATCTCCACAAAAATGTTCAAACACACAAGATGTCTAAGTGAGACACTAACCGTGGTTCTCTCCTGATGCCACAAAGCCTAACTGGTTGACATGTTGGTGAGACACTAACCATGTCTTCCCGATGCCACAAAGCCCAACTGTCGATATTGGCAAGAGTCGTCACCTTCGGCAAGACGTTATACTGAATGCAAAACCATCTTGTGAATCTCTATTGGAAAGAGTTCTCCTATCGCCAAGAGTCTCATAGATCTTTATGTCATATCGATATTCATCGAGCAAAGCTGTCAGCGAGACAAGCCATATCGCTGAGACGTCATACCGATGATCAACACATATAGCGCTATCGGCAAGACCATCGCTATCAGTGAGAGGTCATACCGATATTCATATCCATCGGCGAGACTATTCGCTATTCGGTGAGAGTCATAACGAGCCCTCAAGTCATACCGATATGAAAATTTTTCGGCAAGACTTAGGTTGTTGCTAAGAGTCACTCCGTAGGTTCCAAGTCACCTCGATGACTCCGAGTGAATATCCATCGGCGAGACAACCATCCATCGCCAAGAGTTCTTACCGAGTCTTCATGCTTCTCCCCAAAATCACTTGTCACCCAGAGTCTCCCTGACATCCGATAAGAATAACCTGTCAGCCAGACCAACCCACTCGGCAGAGGGTTACAATGAACACAAAAAGTCACAATGATAGGTCCAGTCGGCAAGACATCAACAAGGTCTCGGCGACCTTAACATTTCACAAGGTTCCACAGCTACTAGTCGGCCAGACAATAAGGATGTCACACCGACTTTGCTCTTTCAGAGGTTTCAGCATGTGAGATTGAGGCACACAATTCCAACATGCTTGAAGGTTCCAACTATTGATGTTTGCTTTGTTTGTTTTGTTTGTTTTGTCAAAGGGTGAATGTGATGATTTGTTTATTATGGGTGATGTTTTATTGCATATTTTGATGGACGGGATGGGTCTTTTTAAAAAAAAGTTTTTATGATGCTATTTTTGTTGTTTTTAGGGGACTAACCTGGGGCCTCAGGGGCTCTTCAAAGATAAGCCTTGCCTATGTTGTACACGTAGAGGCTCGTAGTTCGCTTGGTTTGAATGTTTTTGACCTTTTCTATTTTGTGGATGTTTTTGGCTTTTGGATTTTGTATTTTGTATTTTTTTGACTAAGTTGAAATAAAGCATGTTAGAAACCTAAGGGGACTAACCTAGTGTCTTGGGGGCTAAGAATTCTTTCCTATGTTTTACATGCAAAGAACACGTAGTTTGATCGTTTGACTCAAAGCATAAAACAATTTTTGGATAAACAACATTGTTAACTTGGATTGATATTACACTTCTGTGTCTAGAGGATATGTTGTAGGAAATCTACTTGAACTAGCTGTGAGGTTCAAGCAATTGTTGATATCTTAGACTGCTTGAGTGAAGGAATAACCCAACGATGTTGTTTTGTTTTGATGTTTTTCAAATGTTTTTGATTTTTTTGTTGTTTTCTAGATGTTTTTGATTTTCACTGTTTTGACCATGTTGGGATGTTCAAGGATCTATTCCATGACCAACTTCGGGAAGTTTCCCTTAGTTGTATACAAGACTACTTTCCTTAATTAGTGACAAGCCAAGGTTGGATAGACTGTTTTATTATGAAATGGATGGGTGGATGCTGTGGATAGTACTGATAGATAATGATGCAATTTTTATTCAAACATAGCGCACATTTTCTAGGTTTTCACTACGGTACTTGTTCTAGGAGCGCCACAAAGTGGTTTTCACTCAGAGAACGTTTTATTTCTCTTTAATATTTTTCTTTCTTTTTGATTTTTTTGTATTTTTTTTTTTATCTTTTTTGTATTTTTTTGGATTTTTACCCTCTTTCCTGGGGTGTAAGCTATTGAAAAATTGGATTGATATTTCACTTTGTTTTTCTAGAGGATATGTTGTGGGAAGGCTTACTTGAACTAGCTGTGGGGTTCAAGCAATTGTTGATATCTTAGAATTTTTGAGTGAAGGAATAATCCATGTCGTTTGTATCTTTTAAGGTTACCTTGGTAGTGCGTTTGTGGTACACCTTGTTTTTGGGATGAACTATTTTTTTTTTTTTGGATTTTTACCCTCTTGCTTGGGGTGTAAGATATTGAAAACTTGGATTGACATTTCACTTTGTTTTTCTAGAGGATGTGTTGTGGGAAATTCACTTGAACTAGCTGTAGGGTCCAAGCAACTATTGATATCTTAGAATTTTCAAGTGAAGGAATAATTGACATTATTGGTATCTTTGAAGGTTACCTTGGTAGTGTGTTGGTGGTACACCTTGTTTTCAGGATGATCTATTTGGAAGGTTACCCTGGTAGTGTGTTGGTGGTACACCTTGTTGATAGGATGAATTGGGAAGGGTACCATGTGGCACACCTTGTTGTTTGGACAATGCACATATCGCAATGTGAGTTAGAAGACATAGATCAATATTTATTATGAAGCAAGATGTAAGTACTTTCCCCCAGTGTCTAGTAATGATGGATTATCTTGTGATAAGATAACATGTTTGGATAGAGCATGCCCCTTTTTGGACAATTCCTTGTGGCTCAGATAATGCTGGGTAGGATAGGATCAATGATAGTGACCCATGCCAAGATGTTTTCCATAAGCAAGTGTAAAGTGTACGCCAAACACTTGTCAAGATCAAGATAAGTTGGATTTTGGATAAAAATGGATTGGGTTTATTATGGATAGGCTGAGATGCTTCCTCCTGAAATGGCGCATGTAGATGCTTGATTCTTACACATGACACCTATTTTCCAGGTTTTCATCATAGTACTTGTCCAAAGTGCCACCATAGTGGTTTTCATTGGAGGAAATTTTTTATCTTGACCATTTTCTTTTAATTTTTTTTTTTATTATTGATTTTTGATGTCACACAAAACGCCTGTTTACCAGGTTTTCATCATGGTGACAATTTTTTTGCTCATGTTTGAACCACCTGGTTGTGTTGAAGTAGATGCTGTTGGTGCTGATATGGCTGTTGTTGGTGTCATGGTGTTCCAACAATATCCTTCTCGGAGGAGTTGTTTTGCTAAGATATAGGCACTTGAATGTAACCCTTGATAATTCTTATTTTCCTTGTCAATACCAGAGTTAAATTTACCTTGATGTGCACATTGTGATAGAGTGCCCTTAGAATTATTATGATAAAGAGTTGTTGCCAATGCATGGCTAATATGATATTTGGATATCTTGGATGATGAAATGCGTTGAGGGATATGATATTCAGATGGATTGGTTGATAGTTTGGAACCTTTGACTCTCCAAACTTGGGATGATGAGCAATGATAGGTGGATATAGAGATTCGATTGGGACCAATGTCTTGATATACCTTGTAGGTTGCTCTTGAAGCTTGCTTTTGAATTGTTGAACATTTTTGATGGATGAACTTCCCTTTTTGATTTTTCCCCATAGTTTCTTTGACTAATGGAGTTTGATAGGGATGATTTTCTTTCTTTTTCTTTTGTATCCATTTAAATTTTGATTTTCCATTTTGTTTTGCTGATTATTTTGCTTTAATGACTTGTTTCTTTCTTTGATATAGCTTTTTATCTTGTTGTTGGTCCCAATGAGAGGGTGAAAAAATACGTGGATGATGATTCATGACATGGATAGTTGTAGTGTTGGTAGCAATTTCATCATAAGGACTCTTCATGCTCTCTATGTTGATGCTTGCATTAGATAAAGTTTCCCCCAGTATTATAGAGGTATACATGATATGTTTAGATACCTCTATTACTGAATAACCAAGGCCTTGATGCTTAGGATTGCCAATAATTTGCATTGGTGCTAGGATACCCTGTTCATGTAGGACTAATCCTTTGTCTTGATAATGCATCCATTGAGAAAGTTTATTTGCAATAAGATATGTCTCACCTTGGAAACAAGGCACTAATCCTTCTCTGCTTTGTTGTGGATCTTCAAATGTGATAGCTTCTTCATTGATAGGATCCTTCATAGGTGGGATAAATTTTTGATTGATATTTTCAACTTGATCCTGTGAAATATCAGATTCTGATGGCCCTTGAAAATATATTGGTGCTTCTTTGACTAGTGTATACACATTGCTCACTGCTCAAGATTGTCCATTATCTTTGCTAATTCAAGATACTATGCTCCATATTTTCATACTCAATGTCTTCAACCTGCCTGGAGGATGTTTTTGATCTTAATGCTTCTTCTTGATCAATTTCAGATATGTCTATAGATTCTACTTTGCTTTGATCATGTGTAAAGATGTTAAGAGTAGGTGACTCTCTTTCCTTGGTAATTTCATCAAGAGTATGAGACTCTTGTCTTGGATGAAGATCATCTACATGCCCATTAGGAGTAAGCATCTCATGGGTAGATGTATGTGTGTTTGGTGTATGATGCCTTCTTTTGGAAAACCTTGGATGTCTTGGTACCAAGTCATTGTAGTATTTTGATGATAGGGATTCTTGGTCTTGACTTTGTGTAAAAATGTTGTCAAAAGTATGTTTTAGGTCAAGTAGAACATAAGGTTTTTGTGGGTTTGTGTCAAGGAAGATACTTGCAAAATTCTCAAAATTTGAAAATTAGGGTTTTCAAACCCCTATTTTTAGGAAAACCACTGAAAATAGGACCTTGCTAGAATTCATTGAAAATGATTCTGATAGGATGAATTGACTTCACGATCACACTGGTCAAGTCAAAATCACCAAAAAGTATGTTTTACTTTGGTGGGTCTATTTTCATTTTTCAGGAAGCAAGCTAGGATCTCTGCAACAATTAATGGCAGAATGGCCAGTACAAGGTGGTGAAATCTAAGCCTCAAAAGCTTCAACAAAGAAACCATGGCGAAAATGCTTGAAAAGATGCTCTGCGATGGAGGGGATTTTGAAAAGTGAAAAATGCTGAAAATTGACTAAGTCTAGAGAATGCACGCCTTGCTACCAAGAGGAGGCTATGTAGTCAAATGCCTTAGTCATTTTTCCAACACCCGTACACGCAACATGATGAAGGTGGTTGCTAAGATGCATACGTCTGCATCGTCAACGACAATGCTCAAATCAGTCATGATGCACGACAAACGTCAAGCACAAAGAGATGAAGTTTTTCAAAGGAAATGATGAAGTTGTGGTCAAAAGAACCTCTACTGACTAAGGGCGCCCATGAGTTCAAGAGGTCAAAGGAAGCCATCAAGTCTTTCCTAGACAGTCATCTCCTTCATGATTCTGCTAGCTTTATGATGGATCATCAAGAAAATCCAACAGATCCATCAAACATCATCAAACAAAGGTAGAGGAAAAAGGTGTTGAAAGCAAAAGTCATAAAAAATGGTAGTCAAAAACAGGGAAAAAGAGCCCCTACTGACCAGGGGCACCCAAGCATAAGACCATCCAGATGCCAGTTTTTGAGGAAACTTATCTTCAGGTGATCTGTTCGGCATCAGCTCAACTTTGCAATGAACCTATTCACTATCTACAAGACGATCAAACTTGAATCATTATACATCAAGCCTAAGCATCATATTTCAATATCTTTCTTTGTAGGTTGAAGCCAAGAACAATATTTTCTTCTCGAAAACGTCTTTTCAAGATCTGATAGAGTGGTTTTCATCGTTCTTCAGATTTTTTAAGATCAATTGCATAGAAGGACAATTTATTAGAGGTTGCATCAAAAGAATATTTTTTCTAGAAAGACAGTTGATAACTTCCAATCTTCTTCTTGTCTTTTTCCTCTTTTCTTGTCTTAGATATTCTTCAATGTCCAAGAAAATGACAGATATTCATAGATCTGGTCTTCTGGGTATGATCAACACAACATATTCAACAAAACCCATGTGCCAACTTTTACCAGAAAAAGTTTCCCTACTACCCCTATTTTTTAGGGTTTTCTAGAAAAAGTGACAATTTCAAAAATCAGACAGACTAGGTTTGGTTCAGCTTTGAAGCGCTAACAATACCCATGTGTCAGATTTTTTTGGGAAAAAACAAGCCTTTGCTGCCTTTGAAACCTCTACCCCAAAGGGCTCTTGCATGTATGAGGAAAAGTGAATTTTTGGGATTTCTGACGTTCTGGGTCCATTTAGAAAATTATTCTAAGTAAAACCCATGTCTCAGATTTTTTCATAAAAATTACCCCTCAGCAGGCTATTTTTAGCAGTTGCAGAAAAAGTTGTCTGAACATATCCACGTTTACAGTCAACAGCCAAGTTTTTCAAAATACAATACTCTTAAGTTGAAATCAAGACCAAAATGGTCCTACTTCATGACTTTCTGAAAAAATTGACACAGACATGCATCAAGTAAAGCCTATAGTCAAGTTGAACACCTTGGAAGGAGTAAATGACATCATTGTTCAAAGGATAGCCAAATGCGGAAGGTAGTCATTCCAAACATAGAGCCGCCACCGATTACTGCCACACTACCTTCCACATTCCATGTCAACAAGGCTGGATGACGTAGCTGCAAAGAAGATCGAATATCAAAAGCAGATTGCGAGAGGCAAAACAAGTCAATGCCTAGTTAGAAGAACTATTGACTGGAGGTGGTGAGGTGTAAAGCACCCACAAAGGACGTCCTACCCTCCAAAATAGCATTAATGGCAAACAAAAGTTAACTTGATGTCCCTTTCCAAGTTAACTACATGTCCCACTAATCATGCATGCCAAATCCCACTAATTATGGATCTCAGATCTCCACTAAATGTGGATGTCTATTTTGGAGACACATTTCCTAATTAAAGTTCACCTTTAGTTTAGTTTCAATCAACTGAAGTAGATTTCCAGTTGACTATTTGTTTAGTTTCAGTTAACTGAAGTAGATTTCCAGTTAACTGCTTGCTCACTTACTTTTAGACATAGGAATAAATCTTGATGATTTTTTGGCAAGAACTAATTGTTAACTCAAGGAGACTTTAGGGTTGCCTACTCCTTTGAGTTCTATAAATAAGATCCTTGGGCTATTATTTGTTAACCTTTATTTACTACGTAAAATTACTGCGCCATTGTTGCCAACACGTTTGAAAGTGCTTATTTGTTCACTCTTGGATGAGAGTTAATTGGTTTGATAAGAAATTGTGCATGATTTTGTGCCTTTGCATGTCCCAATTCTTTGTAACTCGTTGAGGAAATTTGAAGAAGAAAATAAAAAAGTGCATGCATTTTGACCCAAATATTTTAGTTCTCTCAACGTTTTGTGTTAATAACTTGTTGTTTCAATCTCCTCCTTGGACAGGGGTTCCCCCTCCTTGGATATTTTGTCATTGACAATTATCGTTTGATGTTGTTCAATGAATTGTCTTTCAGCCTACACTTTGGACAGGTGTCGTCACCTCCTCGAGAATCCTGATAGCCAAGGCGTCGTATCTTGTTGTTTCTAGTAAGCTATTTCCCATCCTATACCTCAGACAGGGGTTCCTCCTCCTTGGAAAGTATGAGATTCATCTTACCGTAAAGAATGTCTGCTTGCATAAAGCCTCATTCCAGCATAGATCTGAGAGTTCAGAGCCTCAAACTCATTCTAGCTAGATGGTCGGACCAAGTAATCCAACCATCCATTCCCGCTCCTATGCCCTCATGCTCTGTTAATCTTGGGGAGATAGGATATATTAAAAGCTAGTTTATTTGTAGTTAAGATTTGCAAAAACCAAGGAAAAGATTAACTATGACGCATTGTGTTTATGCACCCTTGTGTCCTACCGCTGAGTAAGAAAGATAGGAACCTTAGTCTACTGTACTTTTTTATGCATAACATTAGGAAAGAGGGATCTTCCTCTCTATAATCCAAAGGAGAAGTTACTAAAACACCTGCAATACTTGTCCATTTCCAATAAGCACTCTAGAGGTGCTAATTGAAATGCCAATAGTTTTCTGGAGCCCACCGTGGGGAAACGAGGCATAAAACTTCAAGAAAAAACTAACACTTTTATGTCATGGGAATGATCCTCTTACATCTGATTGCATGATCCATACAAGAAGCAATGGATGGTAACAACAATAATGCTGGCGAGAGACATCCACCTTCATTACCTTGGGGTAATAACATTGGACCTTTGGATTTTTAGGTAAATCATGAGTTACCTAAAGGGTCAAGGAAGCACTTTCCCCAGTTTCACAGCGATGGAAGTCAACACGCAGATGAACATTTTGCTGCATTCACAACGGCCTGCACCATCTTGCATGTGCCACATGAAGACATCACAATACATCTCTTTGTGGAGACTCTTGTTGGGAATGCTACGGACTAGTTCAATCACCTGAAGCTAGGAATTATTACAAGCTTGGCAACTATGAGTGAGAAGTTTTTGGTGAGATTCAAGCCCGTTGAAGACAGTCATTTGTTGTTCACCCAACTTGTAAATTCAAAGATGAAACACAATGGACATATGAGGGAGTTTGTGGCAAGATTTGATCATCTTGTTGCAAAAAATTCTTCTACATTTGATCCAACACCAGAGATTCTGATGAGGTGTTTCATAAATGCTCTTCCCTCAGAGATAGCCTTCTTCCTCAAGATGACAAAAGAAATAGAGTGGAAGAGCGCACAAGAAAATTCCATCAAGTTGGGAGATAATATTATCACTTCCGGCTTGATGAAAGAAGACTCTATCAGATCTCCAGTTCAACAACCGTACCAGCCTAAGAGAGACAATATTTAGCCACGGTTGTCAACATCTCCATCAGGACCAATGATTGAAGTTGCACATAGTGTAGCATTTTGTTGTTTCCATGACCCTAATGAACATACTGGATTTATATGTCCTGAGAATCTGAGAATGACCCAAATCATTGGATATGCTGAAGCTGCTCCCCGTTCTAGTTTTGTACCAACAAGTTTGAAGGTTGTATTACCACAGATGAACAACTTTGATGGCGACTTGGCAACGGGATACTTTGAACCCGTTATTAAAGAAGAAAAAGAAGCATACCATCAGTATTCTCTTGTGGTGAATCATGAAATTTTTTCAACACCTGTGACTACATATGTTCAACAATTCAAAGCACATAAAAAAGAGGAAGACAAACAAAAATCAAATGAAAAGGGTGAAGAGGTTCCTTCCACTTCCAATCCTAGATCTTCACAGAAGAACGCTATGCTAGTTGCTCAAGATCTGTCTTCAAAATTTTTTGACATCATAGCTTCCATGATGAAGACCAAGGTACAAATATCCCAACTAGAATATCTTCAGGATCATCCAGAATAAATAGATCATATTCTCGATGTTGTAAAAATGCAGGCTGTGCTCAAGTCATTTGTTCTAGCAGGAGTGAAACATGAAATGGGTGTCGATAATTATGTGACTCTGCTAGAGGTAGAAACTGAAGATCAAAACATTGCTTGTTCTAAAAGGAGACTGAAAGAAGACACAAGGTCATAGACAAAATAGTTTGATGGAGGTTGTTCCACTACAATAGTTTTAGAAGTAGGGGAAGTGATCACCTCCCCTAAAGGACAATTGCACTCATCTATGTAATTGGAATTCACTGAAGCTGAGAAAGAGGTGCTTTTATTAGGCCTCAAAGATGCCAAAGACATGGGAATCAAATTCCTATGTGTTAAAGGTGATCTAGAGCTGATCGACGAGCCAATCAAAGGATATTTCCAGGTCAAAAAAGATCACCTACGACATTATAGAAATTGAGTTTGGAACTCGATTGATTGGTTTGAAGAGTTCAACATCCCGAGGATAGACTAGAACAAAAATAATGCCTCAGAAGTATCAACTTTCCCATTTGCATCATATTGTGAGTTTTTTTAGAGTATTTTTGCTTGGATATATGAATACTTTAGAATCTTCATCCCAAAGGGATTGTCTCCTGCAATTCCCATCAGAAGAGAAGTAAAGCCTTTAAGGTAGAAGCAACATCGATGGGAGGCTTTTCGCGTTGCCATGAAGCAAGCAATACTTGGAACATTTTGTCCCTTCGGGGATGGGGTGAGTTCTTTGTAAAATAATTTTATTTTTCTTTAACGTTATCTTGTTATGTGTTTCCCCATTCCATGAAGTATCGTCGTGTTTTAAGTGATTTCTTAGGTAGTCTTGTTTTAGGTGAATAATACGTGAGCCCCAATAAATAAGTGAACTCCAATTATTAGGAAATAAGTCCTAACTCCATTGCCCAACTGATTAGAGTACTAGTCTTCAAAAATAGAGATTCTTAGTTCTCCTATGTCGTAAGTATCTGACATGGTCACCAGATGTAGCCTAATGTTGTACCCAAAATAAATTTTTGCTTCAAAAAGACATATTTGTTAAAATGATCTAGGTAATGTAAAATTGTTGTCAAAAGTATGTTTTAGGTCAAGTAGAACATAAGGTTTTTGTGGGTTTGTGTCAAGGAAGATACCTGCAAAATTCTAAAAATTTTAAAATTAGGATTTCAAACCCCTATTTTTAAGAAAATCCTTAAAAATAGGACCTTGCTAGAATTCATTGAAAATGATTTTGATAGGATGAATTGACTTCACGATCACATTGGTCAAGTCAAAATTATCAAAAAGTATGTTTTTATTCTCATGGGTCTATTTTCATTTTTCAGGAAGCAAGCTAGGATCTCCGCAACTATTAATGATAGAATAGGGAGTACCGGGTGATGAAATCAAAGCCTCAAAAGCTTGAATGAAGAAACCATGGCGCAACTGCTTGAAAAGATGCTCTGCGATGGAGGGGATTTTGAAAATTGAAAAATACTAAAAAATTGACTAAGTCTGGAGAATGCATGCCTTGCTACCAAGAGGAGGCTATGCAATCAAATTCCTTAGTCATTTTTCCAACACCCATACACGCAACATGATGAAGGTGGTCGATAAGATGCACGAATCCGCGTCGTCAACAACAATGCTCAAATCAGTCATGATGCACGCCAAACATCAAGCGTAAAGAGATGAAGTTTTTCAAAGAAAATGATGAAGTTTTGGTCAAAAGAGCCCCTGCTGACCAGGGGTGCCCATGAGTTCAAGAGGTCAAAGGAAGTCATCAAGTCTTGCCTAGAAAGTCATCTCCTTTGTGATTCTACCAGATTTATGACTGATCTTTAAGAAAATCCAACAGATCCATCAATTACTGTCAAATGAAGGCAGAGGAAAAAGGTGTTGAAAGCAAAAGTCATAAAAAATGGCAGTCAAAACATGAGAAGAGAACCCCTGCTGACTAGGGGCGCCCAAGCATAACACCATCCAGATGTCAATTTTTGAGGAAACTTATCTTCAGGTGATCTCTTCGACATCAACTCAGCTTTGCAATGAACCTGTTCGCTAGTCTACGAGACACATCAAACGATGACAACTATTGATCATCTGAGCATGTGAAACAAAGGGAAAATCAATGAACATCAAAGCAAAAGAACCCCTACTAGCCAGGGGCGCCCCTCATTTGGAGCCACCTGTTGAAGTTTTCAACAATTGCTTTCTTCAAAGCATCTGTCCAACATCTTCTCAGCTTCACATTCAATCCATTTGCACGATCATAGGACCTGTCAAGCATCCATAGATGAAGATCAAGCATAAAGCACCTAAAAGTAAAGGAAGAATTGAAAACATGAAGAAATGGCTAAGTGTTAAAGAAAAGAACCCCTACTAGAAATAGGCACCCATCTTTCTGGGTAGTCAGATGTTGTCTGAAAGCTTAGTGAAATCAAACATGACCTCTTCGTTTCGATCAATCTAAACAACGACACCGTTAGCGAGGAGAACAGGTAAATTAGACACATTATGACAAAGATAAAATTGGGATTAGTCTTGAAGGTTTGCAACATTAAAAATCACAAGTCAAAAAGCCAAAGGCACTCCTGTTGGCCAGGAGCACCCAAGCTTTTGAAGGACTGAAACAGACTTTCAAGAGTTGTGAAACTAGTCATCCTTTCTAGGACTGAGCTAGTTATCCATCCCACATTTTAGCAAGGTCATTAGACTTATCAGTCAGCAATGATCTCAGATCAGAGCACGAAGGGTCTAAATGGTGAAATTGAAGAACAACCAAGAAATTGACTAAGTCTGAGGCTAAAAGAGCCCCTGCTCGAAAAAAGGCACCCTTGAAATTAAGGCCTCAGATTTAGGTTTTTGGCTTGGTAGCTCCCAGACATACCTCTTCAGAGTTGTTACATCTTGGCAATCAATCTATCAACAATAGCTCAGGATCAACTAAAAAACTGGGAGCGAGGATCGAACAAAGGCACTTCAACATGAAAAAAGAGTGAAAATATCTTCAACTCTCAAAAAGGTCGCCTAGAAATTCAAAGCAAGATCTGTTGACTTCAGTTAGAGATTTTGAAGGCTTTCATGTCTAAAACTTCCCACAATAAGTGGAAATCAGTTTTTAGAACTCCAAATCAAGCCAAATCACTCCTCAATCATGAGTTGGCGCCCAAACTTGATGCATTCAAACTTGAATCATTATACATCAAGCCTAAGCGTCATATTTCATGATCTTTCTTTGCAAGTTGAAGCCAAGAACAACATTTTCTTCTCCAAAACATCTTTTAAAGATCTGACAGAGGGGTTTTCATCGTTCTTCATATTTTTGAAGATTAGTTGCATAGAAGAACAATTTATCAGAGGTTGCATCAAAAGCATATTTTTTTTCTAGAAAGACAGTTGATAACTTCCAATCTTCTTCTTGTCTTTTTCCTCTTTTCTTGTCTTATATCTTCTTGCATGTCCAAGAAAATGACAAATATTCACATATCTGGTCTTCTAGGTATGATCAACACAACATATTCAACAAAACCCATGTGCCAAATTTTACCAGAAAAAGTTGCCTCAATGCCCATATTTTTTAGGGTTTATGGAAAAATCAATTTCAAAAATCAGACAAACTAGGTTTGTTCAGCTTTGAAGCACCAACAATACCTATGTGTCAGATTTTTTCGAGAAAAATAAGCCTCTATTGCCTCTGAAACCTTTGCCCCGAAGGGCTCTTGCATGTGCGAGGAAAAGTGATTTTTTGGGATTTCTGACATTCTGGGTCCATTTAGAAAATTATTCTAAGTAAAACCCACGTCTCAGATTTTTTCATAAAAAATACCCCTCGACAGGCTATTTTTAACAGTTGTAGAAAAAGTTGTCTGAACATATCCATTTTTACAGTCAATAGTCGAGTTTTTTCAGAATACAGTACTCTCAAGTTGAAATCAAGACCAAAATGGTCCTACTTCACGACTTTCTGAAAACACTCGACACAAACATGCATCAAGTAAAGCCTATAGTCAAGTTGGATGCCTTGAAAGGCATAAATGACATCATTGTTCAATGGATAGCCAAATGTAGAAGGTAGTCATTCCAAACACAGAGCCACCATCGGTTACTGCCACACTACGTTCGACATTCCATGTCAACAAGGCTGGATGATGCAGTTGCAAAGAAGATCGAATATCAAAAGTAGATTGCGAGAGGCAGAAGTCAATGCCTAGTTAGAAGAACTGTTGATTGGAGGTGGTGAGGTGTAAAGCACCCACAAAGGATATCCTACCCTCCAAAATAGCATTAATGGCGAACATAAGTTAACTTGATGTCCCTTTCCAAGTTAACTCCATGTCCCACTGATCATGCATGTCAAATCCCACTAATTATGGATGTCAATTTTGACTTCCACTAATTATGGATCTCAGATCTCCACTAAATGTGGATGTCTATTTAGGAGATACATTTCATAATTAAAGTTCACCTTTAGTTTAGTTTTAGTCAACTAAAGTAGATTTCTAGTTGACTGTTTGTTTAGTTTCAGTTAATTGAAGTAGATTTCTAGTTAACTGCTTGCTCACCTACTTTTAGACATAGGAATAAATCTTGATGATTGATTGGCAATAAATAATTGTTAACTCAAGGAAAATTTAGGGTTGCCTACTCCTTTGAGTTCTATAAATAAGAGCCTTGGGCTCATTATTTGTTTGTAGACATCCAAATTTAATCACTTCCATATGATTAAATTCTTCGCATCTTCATATTAATATTAATTTATTAAATTAATATTATACCTTTGGTCTCATAACGGTAAAGTATTTAATTTAATAATTAATACTTTATCTTTCACCTTATTCCTCTCTAAATTAAATAAATACGCTAATTTATTTAATTTAGTCATTTTCCCCTTTTTGATTTAAAATCAATTTAAAATTCCTCACTTTCTCTCTCCTTGTCACATCCTCCATAACCTTGCTCTAATTTGAATTAATTTAATTAATTCATGATTATGATGTGCATTCTCTTAATCAGAGATTAATGTCACATCCTCCTACATTTGCCACTTGCCTCTAATCTTCCATTAATTAGCTTAATCCAATGTTTGCACAACCTTAACCAAGGTCATTAGCTAAATTTAACACCACTTTTTGGTCAATTCTTCCATTTTTCCTTTTTGGACATTGACCCCCTTTCCCATGTGAATTTTTAATTCACATTTATTTGTCCTAGATTCCCCTCCTTTATATGTGAATTTTTAATTCGCATTCTATTCTTCCAAGACTTCTAGAACCTTGGACTTGTCACAATCTCCACATGTGACCAAGTCTCACCTTTTTGGAGCCCACCTTTTACCCTCTAGATCA
>VDFB02154150.1:0-15416 GCA_007258455.2 Sequoia sempervirens | reverse complement strand
CTTTGTTTTGTTTACCAGTAAAAAGCGATGTTGAAATCAATTGTGTCACTGAATTTCATCAAATGCATCACCATGTCAGAAGTGCATCGCTATATTGAAAAATAAAATGCATTGCTTTGCAGTAAACAGTGACATCAATAGCGTCACCATATCAAATGCGTCGTTGAAAGGAAATTCATGATGCAAATAAAAATCAGTTTAGTGTTGTTATTTAAAATATGTGGTGACAAAATTAAATCATGCATCGCTAAATTAATTATGCGTCACTAAAATTAACCCAAAGTGTGTTGCTGAATTTGATCAAATGCGTTGTTGAATATGCAAACACAAGAAAACAAGAATCTAAAGAGAAATTCGTTAGATTTGATTAGTATAACCCTCCTAGCGCCAACATGTGACCAATGTCATAGTGTAGACTAAATAGAGCATATCCATACAAATTTAAACCCTGTTTAATCCACTAAGCATTAATCCCAATAAGATATTCAATATCAACAAAATGAAGAAGCCATTAAAACTAACATGCTAAAACATGAAATCTTGGAAAACATCTATTCTATGACCTTGAATCTTATCCTATTGGGGGAGTGGTGTTGCATTGATGTGGAATGACGACCCTTTCCCAATCCCTTGGATAATGAGCTTGTTTCAATTAGTTTTATTGAAGAAAATTGATGAAACCGATGAGATGTGTGTGAAACATGATAAATAATACGATGCTTGATGTAAATGTATGCAATCTATGTTAAATGTGTACAAGATTCAAAGATGCATATCCTAGATTCCAAAATATACTAAATGGATGCAAACTAAGTTACCATGGAAGCCATTAATGGATGCTTAAGCTAATTACATGCATAAAAATTAATCTAAAATGCTATTAAACATGAAACATGGATGCAAATGAGTCTGAGTTTCAACAACATAAGTTTGCTGTCAAAAGATGGATCCATTTCTCTTCAAATAGTGACCTATTTATAGGAAAGCAAATGAAGAATGAATGGTTGAGATCAATTTTCTAAATCAATGGTCAATACTGAATGAAGGGTGAGCACATGGATCAAAGGTTCTCTTCAATGGATGAGAATCAATGTTCACATAGATCAAGAAAAAATCAAGGGTTGAGAATGATTCAAACAAACACACTTTGTAACAACTTTGAAAGTTTGTTTGAAAGAAATCATTCCAATATTGGAGCCAAATAGGAGAATATTCCTTTGGAATATTCTCTATGCAAGTGGATGGGGGAAATTAGCAATTTAGTTAATTAGAACTAAATTTGAATGTGCACGACGAGGAATAATATGATATTCATTAAATTATTGATTTATTTAATTAAAAAGGGGATACAAATATGATATTTTATCAAATAGCTTAGGGTTATTTAATTAAATAAGAGGACTTAGGGGTTAAATTAAATAATTTGATTTATTCAATTTAATAGGGTGAAATGTTAGTGTGAGAGGGGGTGAATTAACCTAATTAGATCCATTAGATTAATAGATGAAGATAATGCATTTAATTAAATAGCTATGCTAATTTAATCAAATAGGTGAAAAGAGGATGAAATTCAAGACAAAAAGATGTTAATTCAAGTGTGTATATCATTCAAGACACTTTTAAGTGTCTACAATACCTCTAATAGTTAAACAAAAAAATATCATTTGTTGTTTGTAGAATATCCTATTTTTATTTAAAATATAACTTATATGCAACCTAAATGGACCAAATACCTATTGGTGACCATAAATCTTTGTTATCTCTAACTTTTATATCCAACACAAATGGACCAATAGTTGAACACAAAAAAATATTTGTTGTTATAAAAAAACACGTCATTATTTAAAATGCAACTTATATCCAACAAAAATGGATCAATAGTTAAATATTAAAACTTTTTGACAATCCTTCACATTTTATAGTTGTGATAGGACAAAATATTAATATGAAATACTCCAATGCATATACATTGCTAGCCCAATAGTTTTACACATAAGAATAATTTTTTTCACTATGACAACAATATTTGCTTGAATGAGCATTTTATTTTATTAAATGAACATCTTATTTTATAAATGACACACTTATAGTGGATAGTTATGATTTTTTATTTGAGACAAAAAAATATTTATTTCACTTGTAATGAATGTATTTATGCATTTTTATATAACATTCATAGGTTGTAATGTGTTCAAGTATGGGTTCATCTTGACCAACATTTGGTTATTTTTTAATTTACATGTGTACTATTTATTTACAATATATATTATAAATATGTGGTAAGATTGAATATTATAAGCACGAGTGCTATGACAACAATTGGACCCTGTGCAACTACTAACCCCTCTCTCCTATGTATGATGTTTAAAGAACATTGTAATTTAAATCGTTATTAATGTAACTTCAAAATAATCTCTGTTTGGAGAATTGCAAAATATGTATTGTTTTAGAAAGTGTTATAGTATAAGATGAGTTGTGTTTCTATATTAACAATTTTTTCACCAAGATGTGGGTTGCTATTAAAATTGTGTCGTGTGTTGGCTGATAATTCATAAGGAGGCCTAGCTTAGCTCCATTATCTTTACACCACAACCATTTGGATGAACTTTGAGGAATGCTTCAATTTGAACTTGTTTTTTGGGACCTTGATTAGATTCCTTTTGGGTAATTTCCACTTAATTAGATATTTTTTAAATTTGAGAGACTTTTAGTTGAGCAGGGAAAATTTTAATATTTTTCACAAGATGTTATTCCAGAATTACCTATAGGGTGTGTATGTTGGTGAATATCACAAAACAATAAGAATGCCACCCACAAGGTACAAGTGGGGTATGCATACTTGGTTGTTATAAATTACATTGTACAATTTTCATAACTATTTTGCTTTTTCCTTTACAAAGAGTAAGAAGACTTTTCTAGTTTATTTAAAAAAAATAGTTACATTTTAATATTTCAAACAAGGGCCATGGATAGCTTCTTCCGAGGACTACCTGATTCTAGTTGGGTTTGTGAAGTCTCTTCCATTTTCATCCTCAACCCGAGCTTCGAAGCAGAAATATATGGACTTTCAAAGTGCTTGAGGGGGAGAATGAGCGAAAAGGGGGGTTCGAGCGAACCCCCTTTCCTTTTGCATTTTGTTTGGTTTTTTTGGGCGAGAAATGGGGGCCCAATATTTAATGGGTTTGCTCGAACCTACAAGTTCGTTCGAACCTCTAAAACTAATTTTTTTTGCATGGGGTTATTTTTTTCTTGTTTCCCTTCCTCCATCAAATTGTAAACCACTATTGTGGCTTCACCTAATGAACCCCAAGTCTAGTTGTCGAGCAAAGGCAACAACTACTAAATAAGCAATCAAATAGAACAAGTATTATCTCTCTAAGAATTCTTCCTTGGGTTCTAAGGATAAGAGAAATCCTTCTTATCACATGTACCTTAATTGAATCTTCTACAGATGATTGGGTATTGGATTCAAGTGCATTTCATCATATGGCCAATTCGTAAAAGGTTCTCACATCTATTTTAATTTACAATACTTTAAAAATTGTACTGTGTAACTCTTCACACATTGATTTCTTGGGATTAGACATAATTGGGATGCATGATCATTACCTTTTATTGTGTTGCACATTCCTCTTTTGGAGTCCATCACAATTTATTGATTCTTCCTTGTTGGTGACTCTTTTATATTGAGTTTCTAGGATCTCTTTGCCATCACATTTATGAAATGAATTAACATAAAATGCTTTACTGTTGCTTCCTTCATATCCCATTTTTTAAGTGAGGATTTTATCCATTTATTGAGCTTTTCATGGAACCTCCTAAGGGGAGACATGTTTAATATAAGTGGACCTTTTCAACATCCAAATTTTTTCTTCAATAGTTTGCAACTCTTTGGTGCATCTATTTATCATTTTATACCTCTAGAGGAGAAACAATACTTTTTTTGGCATCTTCAATGCACCTATGATATGTTCCTTTTTGAGCATTGTTATGGGTGAAGTGAGATCTTCCTTCATTGATCTCATTGTATATGGATACCTAATAAAGCCTTGTTGTTGGGATATAGGAATATATTACATTATATTTCTACACTTTTTGTTTGTTGATTATTATGATCATACTTGTGACATGTCCTCAAAGGGTTTTCTCACATAAAACCTCCATTTAAGAACACCTTCGTGAAGAGAGGGATTTGATTTTTATGTTGTTAACGTGCATGAGAGCACAATAGCCTTTGGTTGGGTGGTAAGGAACTTATGCAATGACCTATTTCTCCACACCTTTTTACCTTACAATCTTGGGTGGTAAGGCACTTAAATGTGATGCCCTATTTCTTAGGTCATGGACCACAAAATGATGATATTTGAATGACATATAGCCTTTAATATAATTTCTAGAATACACAATGGACATTTAGTGTGGGACACATATACCTGTCACCCTATAATTCAAAAAATAAATGTCTAATGTAATCATTTTATGTTTATTGTAATTTTTATTTGAATATTGTTAGTTATAGTGAATAATGAGAAGATTGTCAGTTATAGTGAACAATGATGTTTCCAACTGGATTGTGGAAGATACAAAATGTGCATAGGTACTTAATGTATTATACTTGGAAATTTATATTTCTATATGAAAATCAAATGGTATTAGTTAATTTTCAATTATTAAAGTATTATTTTTAAACAGTTTTGTAATCTCTTATGATTCTTGGAGTTGATTTATATATATTTTAAGTTGCGAATGTGTACCTTCTAGTGTTGATATGCTTACATGGTTAAATGTTTTTAGTAGTGTAATAAGCTTTAAAGTTGATTTGTTATCAAATGTATTCACAATACACATTATGTTACAATGTGAAAAAAATGATCGTATTTGTTAGTGTTTTGCATGGATGGGTGACTAAACCTATTTAATAATGTTGTAAGGATAATTTATTAGCAAAGGAAGAATAAGGGGGGCTCATCTTTGATGAGGTCATGAAGGTGTATACTACATGAGAACATTTTGTTGAGGCCATCAAGGAAGATTTTTTGTTCCAAGAATACATATGAAGAAAGGTACATCTAATAAAAAATACTATGATGGAAAAAGGACCGATTAGTACAAGATTGCATTAACACCTTCCATGCATTTCCTATAAAGCTCAATATTAGGGACTTCTAGAAACATTTGGTGGTCAAGAATGGTAAGATTCACCTTCACTACTATTCCCATGAGTATAATTTTCTAAGCAATTTATCATTGCATATGAGTTCATATTGGGGTATATTCTATTCAAAATCTAGATAATATATGTCACTAGGTATTGGGGAGCTTGATATGGTAAATTTTTTTCTTAGGTATTGGGGGCAAGACAATGAAAAGGGACCTAGATAGCACAAAAAGAGAGGGGGTTTGGTATTGGGATGGAAATCTAGGTATTTAAATAAAAAATAGAACTTGATATTCATCCCTTTTTTTTATACTTTTGGAGTGTGTATAATCACTCAAGTTCAACAAAGTCAAAAGGAAAACAAAGGTTTCTAATGTGTTAACCTAGGCTAATTAAATAAATGCAATTAAATAAGCACAATCAACCTAGATTAGCTAATAATAAATGTGGTTGGAAGTTGAGAATGGTACATTGGATATCCTGTTTCAAAAATTGAATAAAATAGAAGGTGGTACCTAGCTTTGTAATTGAAGAATGATACTAATGGATGAGATTCTAGATTTTATATTTTTACAGACCTTGAGAATGATGCCTTTCTATTAGCGTATTTATCCAAGATTTTATGTTGGAACTTTGCCTTGTCAAAGGACAAGTTTGTGAGTCTATCATGATTGTGGTTCTATACCTATCCTCCAAATTTATCTTCGTCATATGTAAGGTTTGATTTTGCAAGTTCGTTGATGTATAGTTTTGTACTCCACCTTTTCTTACAATTTGGAGACTAGTGATATTAATAAATACCTTGTTAGATTAATTAGAACACTTGGTTTTGGATTAAAATGTGTATTTTTTTGTTTGATATTTTGGATCACACTCAATGATCCATCTTTAGGAAGATGAATATGTGGAATTGGAATGTAGATAAAGCCTTAAAAAGGGGGGAGGGGAAATGCGATGAGAAATAAGAAGAATTGAAATCATAATAAAAAAAAATCCTCTTCTTGATGATTGATCACTAAGTGATCTAAAACGTCAAATGAAAAACACAAATATTTTTTAATCCAATTTTTTTTTCTAATTAACTTCACGGATTGTGAAAAACACTTACCAACCTTGTTAAATTGTCACATAATAGAGTTATAGGGGAATTGCACCTTAATCAAGCCCTTGACATTGAAAAATAATAAGCAAACACCTAAGATGAAAATCCTTGATTATTTATATTGCACTAAATCATTATGTGTTGCTATTGATTACTCTCTAGAATGATCAAAACTTGATTGCTAGATGATTAGAATGAATATATTGAATCCCTTTAAATATTAAGGTATAAAATCTGTCAAAAGTGTGTTTAATCAATTAGAAAGGTTTAATTGACTATAATTGAATTTTAAATTGGATAGAGATAAATCACAAAGTTGTATTTATAATGTAAATGATAAATAGTAATAGGTACATCGATAGGTATTATAAATAGAATAATGCTTTTAGTATTAGCCTTCCGACCAGAACGCATACATGAGTTGGCAACCTCACAAAACATCGACATATAAGAAAAGAGCATTTCATAGTCCTCCAGGCTTTTCACCATGAGTCTACAACCGGGCGGCTTAACTGGCACACTCTAAGCGCTGACTGCTTAGGTGGCTGGCCTGTTCCCCTGACATTTCTGTACTGTGTCACATCAACGTTTCCGCTTTTTAGAAAGTCCGTTTCCATAAATTGTGTTTAGGGCATTTTCACGTTTAGAGTTATATTTTTTACTCCCACATTCCTTGTAGAATAAATACCATGGAAGCTTTACCTATAAAGACTCCGCCAAGTGACACCAAAGAGTAATTTAAAACATAACTGTACGCTAGAGTATGGCACAAATATTTGAAAAAAATGTGTAGGAGATAAATTAGGTGTAAGGCCAAATAAAGATGGCCTCCTTTATTAAAGTATATGATAAGGTATATTTAAGTAATTAAAAAATGGTTTAATAATAACTATAATGAAAGATAGATGAAATAGAATTACAATAAAAAAATATTTCATAATAAATATATAATGAAAGATTTTGACACAAATTTTATATAATAAATTATTTTTGAATTACTTTATTTTTTATTTTTTTAAAATATATTAGTATATTTTTTCATCATAACATATGTCTTTTATGATAATATATTTATATAATATTATTATCTTATTTTAAAAATAATATAAATATACTAATTAAATTTGTATCTTTTATTTAGTATTTGATACTTCATTTTTCTTTATCTAAGATTTATTTTCTCCATCTTCATCTCCCATGTGTTCATTATGTTCAAAATTTTCTAAGTGTGTAGCTATGTTCAATTTCCTAAGTGTGCAAGTTTTTAAAGTTTCATAAATTTACATCCTATCATCTCATTTATCGAAACTTCACCCTTTCTTTTATATTCCTATCAAAACATTCAACTTTCCCATACTAGCATGCCTTTTTTACCAACACTTCCTTAAATTCCTATCAAAATATAAGATATCCTTATCCTAGCATGCATTTCTACCTAACTTCATTGTTTCCTTTATTCCTAGTGAGATATTAGACTTTTTCACTGTGGCATGAATTTCCTTCTAAGTCTATTTTTTCCTTTGTCCCCACTATTTTTTTAATTCTCCTTCCCAACAACCCTTTCCTTCAATCCCCCCAATTTTAGTTAGTTTTATTATATTTTTGTGTTTTCTTTACTAATATGCCTTTAGCCTAGACCCAAGCCCCCCAACACTTAGATCAAATTACCTTTCAATATTGGATCTTCAACCTTTACTAACTTAAGTACCTTATATATGGTACCCCAAAACTATAATCCCTAGCATATTAAACTATTTCACCTCATTTAGATCAAAATTTTGGGTATCGAAGGTGCTATACTCCCAAACTTTGAACCCCAATATGTGGCATGAGATTTGAGTTTTTCCAACCTAAAAACTTTGATATTTCCACCTTTTTCACACTATTTACTCTCATATTCATTGTTGTACAACCTAGAGTGCCATTTATGGACAATTTTAATGTTGAAACTATTGCATAAGGGGTTTCCCTATACAAAAATAGGTTTTAAATAAGAAGGTCAATTTCAAATGAACTCACAATGCTAGAGGTGGAATATAACCATGTTTTTATTAATTTGGTGGTTGCATCCTCTACTACCTTGTTCCTTATGTAATCTTAGCTATTATTTTGGAAAAAATGCAAATGTAATCTTAGCTGTTATTTTAGAAGGATTATATAAATCCTTATGTAAATGAGAAATTATGATAGTTGAGCATGAGATTCAAAATAAAATTCAAACTTGCAAGAATGTGAAAGGGAGTGGATTTTGGAAGAATCCACCAATAAGATTAAAGGTATGGATCTTTTCCTAGAAAATAAATCCTTATTAATTCTCAAGGTTGAAAGTAAAAAAATCACTTTTTGAAAAAATGGTTGAAAAATATGTTCCTTTCCGAGAAGCATCCATAAGTCTTCAAAATACTAAGTTAGAAACATATAGATTGATGTCATAAATACTTATGCTAATGAGTGTGCACTTTCAGGGAGAACTCTATTTGATTTGTATTAAAATTTTGAGCCATAAGGTGGTTTGTGATGATGCCAATATCTCTAGTTCAATAGAGGGAGCTAAGAGCTTTGACTATATGTATAATTAGATATCTTTGACTTTGTGCTTTATCATGTTTGATTTGTTTGCATCACAAGACAAATCATAATAAAGGTGAAATAATTCAAACTTATCATTCCATAAGATTATGAAATTCAAGTGTTAATTGGAAACATGTGAAGAGAAATGTAGAAGCTTTTCTTACTATATTAACCAAACAATTAAAAATGGAAGATATTAAGGAACACATGAACTTGTTGGAATCTTTGTTTGATTTAATATTATCATTGTTAATAAATTTATCATATCATTTCTTGGATAATTAGATAAATTAATTTATCCATGGGAAATCATATCAATTTTTATATATGATCATGACATATAAAATAACTCTTAAGTAAATAAAAAATTAAATAATTCTTACATAGTTTTAATTTTTAAAATATTTAGTTGTGTTTCAATTTTTATAATCTAATGGGGGGAATCATTATTGTTTAATATTTTTAATTTAATAAAATTCAAATATATTTTTTGTGAATGAAGAAAAGAGAAAAAAAAAATGATATTAAATTTGAATATTATAAATTTGCCTATGTTGATTAACATGGACTATAGAAATATTTTTTCCATTGAATTTTATAAATTATAATATTTTGAAAGTTGTTTATATTTTTATGGTATTATTATATTTTAATAGTGTTATTGGAATTAGTTTTGTTGTAACACATTAAAACTTATAATATTGATTGTTAGTTATTTTATTTTCTTGAGATTTTTTTATAAGAATCATTTCAAATTAAAAAATAACCATAAATAGGAAAAACTCTTGACTAAATAAAATTAAAAAATTCTCCAATAGTTATAAAGTTAAAAAAATAAAAATAAAGTATCAAATACTATATATATATTTAATTAGTATATTTATATATTGTTTTAAAAATAGGATAATAATGTTATATAAATATATATTGTGATCATGAAGAAATAAAGACACTATAACAAAAATACATTTAAAAGAATAAAAAATAAAAAATAAAAATTATTATATAAAATTTTAAAATATTACATATTTATTATTAAACCATTTTTAATTACTTATTTTAAAATTTTATATTATTTAAATATCCCATTTACCGATAAGTAGGAGGTATTGATAAGTAGGAGGTATTTTTCCACAACGTGTCAAATTATGATATTGCTATCGATTCAACCGTGTAGTTTCGAGTCAAACTCATTGACCCATGTTTCATGAGTAGTGGTTCACCTAACCCATCTCTCATGATATTGAATGGTCCACTTAGCACTCATTGCATCTAGGTGATGCTCACAGAGGTGAAGCACTGGTCCGTCCCTGAGGTCACCCATCCCAGTACTGCTCCAGCTCAAGCGCGCTTAACCAGGGAGTTTTCTCCAAGGTTAAGCCCGCTTGAGTTGTTACCCCATTTGCAAAACCTTCAGCAAGTGTTGTGCCTTATGAACCATTCATTATAGAGCCCCTTTAGCTCATCATCAATTGATAAGTAGGAGGTATTTTTCCAATGTCAAATTATGATATTGCTATCAGGATTCAACGCAGTAGTTTCGAGTCAAACTCATTGACCCATGTTTCATGAGTAGTGGTTCACCGGAACCCATCTCTCATGATATTGAATGGTCCACTTAGCACTCATTGCATCTAGGTGATGCTCACAGAGGTGAAGCATTGGTCTGTCCCTGAGATCACCCATGTTTACTTTTAAAAAGGTAATCTTTATTTAAACTGCCTTTACAGTTAATTCGTCTATCTCACCGAAGCGCACAGTTCTAGTTACTATGGCGGAGTATTTACGGGAAAAGATTCCACCGTATTCATTCTCGCATGGAATGTGGGAGTAAAAAAGATAGTTTTAAATGTGAAAACGGAGGAACAAAATTGACGGAAACGGAATTTCTAAACAGCGGAAAGGTTGATGTGATAAGGTACGAAAACGTCAGGCGAATGGGCCCGGCCACCTAAGCGGTCAGCGCTTAGAGTGTGCCGGTTAAGCCCGGCCCACTTTGAACATCAACCCAATTTCTACCTTTTCGGATTTGCAGGCCTGGGGTGTCATCATGCAGAAGAAACGTAAGAGCATTGGGATCAGAGTGAGGAGAGATTTCGAGCACCAACTCCGGCTGAGGGCACGGTGGATAATAGTTAAGCCTGAAGTGAATTTCTCTCTTGTTTCCACCCACTGCCTCGTTCAATGAGTTTTCATCCTCCAATCCCAATCCTCTGCTCAGCGCCTGCATCAACACTTCCCACAATTTGTATATCTCTCGCGAATATTCATCCATAACATCCCTGCAAATAACAAAAAAATCCCCATCAGAATATCTTACACATAATAAACTTCAAACAAAAACGACGATTGAAGAGAAGCAAACAGTATACGTGAAATCAGGTGGTGGTTTTGGCCATTTGGACATATCCCTCCTGTCAGGAGGCCAGGCAACGTTATAAAAATAATCTCCCCAGTCTAATTTAGTATCTGAGGAGTATCCTAGTTTGCTTCCATAGCCAATAGGGCTCCCAGCTTGGTCGTTTTTACATAATTCCTTTTCTTCAAGCGGAAGATCGAAAAAGGCCTTGGCTACGGCTTGCACGCGAGAAATGAGAGATGGTGGGATTCCATGATTGACAATCTGAAAGAATCCCCAGTTTTGTGCAGCGCTTGAGATTGCTGCAATGGTCTCCTGGTGTAGATGCGGGGCGCCCAAGCCATGCCAATCAATGACAGGAACCTGCGTGTCGTGTGGCTTGGACCCCTCAAGATCAGCTCTCACATATTGCAGGGGAACCGTTTCGATCCCACTCTCTGATAACGTCTGAACTCTTGGTAAGCTACCCGGCTTATCCATTATCGATGCAGTGCTCACAAATTCGAACACAACGACATTAAGTAGGGAAAACCAGAAGAGAACACACGAAGTACGAACGGTGGAGATAACACTCCGCATAAGTCGGTGTCCGTTATGTAACCTTTTTTTCGGTGGGGGGCGCAGATATTTGCCATCCATTCATTCATGGCACGGATGTCGGTGTTGTAGTTCCGATAGAATCGGAACCAGAGTTATAGGTTAGTCAATTGAAATCATGGAGGGCGGAGTTGGTTTGAGCTGTGGGTTTGCTCTGCATAGGTCTCGGGTTCAACCCCGCTCTTGCGGTTGACTGGTGGGCTTGTATGTAGGCTATGGCATCTACCCTTTGGGGGTTAGTCTCGCCTCAGCTCACCCTAGGTACCCAAGGTATAGGCAGCTGGGCCGCTGGGCTGTGTCGCGGGGACACCCTTGCCTCATTAAAAAAAAAAAAAACATTCATTGAATTTTTTTGGGGGGTGCTTTTAGCAAATCATGGCATTGGACAATTTTTTGTATTGCTCTATCTTAGGGAAAGTAAGGGGCATGTTTTCATGTTTTATTTAGGGTTTGGTTTTATTAGAAGAGTTAATAAAATGTTACAATATTAACATTTATATTAAAATGTATTGCTTTATATATAAAGATAAGGGTAAGGAGGTGATAAGGTCCATTCAATGGTATGATATATGTAGACACGAGGGGCCAATTTAATGCACCATGAGACAAATGTGGGGGCACATTTAGTGTACCATAAGATGAGACAAAAAAAAGAAAAGAACAAGTTTTCAAGTGAGCTTAAGTACTAATGTAAATAGGACAACTAAGTAGATTTGAACTAGTTAGGTAAAACTTCTTTTCAAGCTTACTTTTTGTTCTTAGATTCTATTCATATATAAATAAAGAGTTTCAATGTAATATGTTACATGTGACAATTTGATCCTTGATGTCATCAAATAAACGTGTACTTCAAATGGTGATGTATGTTTCATGAATGATTTATTTTATTGGATGTGTGGCTTTTCATCCTTCATTGAGGTTGTCGTTACTTCTTTTTCTTTTTGGATGCATTTTCTTCCATTGTCTATGAGCTTCATAGTGATTATACTTCTCCTACATGTCTAACAATAGTGTTTTTTATGAGCCTAGTGTTGACAATATTCTTTCCATGACTGGCGATGAGGCTTTTGCTTTAAATACATTTCTTTCTCCTCAATATGGGTTGTTGGGCTGTTGGGCTGAGTCGTGGGGACACCCTTGCCGCATTAAAAAAAAAAACATTCATTGAATTTTTTTTGGGGGTGCTTTTAGCAATCATGGCATTGGACAATTTTTTGTATTGCTCTATCTTAGGGAAAGTAAGGGGCATGTTTTCATGTTTTATTTAGGGTTTGGTTTTATTAAAAAAGTTAATAAAATGTTACAATTTATTAATATTTATATTAAAATGTATTGTTTTATATATAAAGATAATGGTAAGGAGGTGATAAGGTCCATTCAATGGTATGATATATGTAGACATCAGGGGGACATTTAATGCACCATGAGACAAATGTGGGGGCACATTTAGTGTACCATAAGATAAGACCAAAAAAAAAGAACAAGTTTTCAAGTGAGCTTAAGTACTAGTGTAAATAGGATAACTAAGTAGATGTGAACTAGTTACGTAAAACTTCTTTTCATGCTAAATTTTTGTTCTTAGATTCTATTCATGTATAAATAAAGAGTTTCAATGTAATATGTTACATGTGACAATTTGATCCTTGATGTCATCAAATTTGATCCTTGATGTCATCAAATAAATGTGTACTTAAGATGGTGATGTATCTTTCATGAATGATTTATTTATTGGATGTGTGGCTTTTCATCCTTCATTGAGGTTGTCGTTACTTCTTTTTCTTTTTGGATGCATTTTCTTCCATTGTCTATGAGCTTCATAGTGATTATACTTCTCCTATATGTCTAACAATAGTGTTTTTTATGAACCTAGTGTAAACAATATTCTTTCCATGCCTGGTGATGAGGCTTTTGCTTTAAATACATTTTTTCTCCTCATGATATGCCTATTGAGGAGGTACATGATTCTTTTCTATGTGACACGTCTTCTTTATATGCCCAATCACATGATGTTGCTTTGCCTTGGATGATGATGATATTTTCTTGAACCCATTGACATAATTGTTGCCTCATTATTTAATGATAACATATTTCACATTTCTAATGCACATATGGGTGAGTGAAAGCTAATGCTAGCCAACAACTACACTAAAGTGGGAATATTTTACATAGGGATAGGGTTAATTGTATTTAGGTAGTGATTCAAAGCGATCACAGATATACAACGAACATGATGTAAAAATACAAAACGTAGCATTGCTTTCTAGCTTTTAAATATGTAATTTAATTTAATATCTAGATGAGAAAGGTTGGTTATGTAAAATATGTACAAAAATGTTGAAGTACAAAGCTATGTCACAAGTGATCACACAATAGTGTATATCTCATTGCACTCTTGAATCAACATTTTAAACAATTTCTTTTACTTTATGTCACTTTTAACAATGTTCAAATTATTAATAATTTGAGGATGATGTGGAATAATGATTTCTGAGATTTCATGTGTATATTATGTTTATTTATTTATATATTTAAAATTAAGAAAACATATCTTATTTTTAAACATTTTTAATAACTATTTTTTATATTTTTTAATTTTTTAATAAGTGATATTATGCCAAAATGTGTAGCAATTTTTAGAAATAAGATAATTTCATCATTTCTTACACATATACTATTAACATTGATATCTAAGGCAGGCATTTTTTGTATTTTTTGTTGCATATTTTATTTATTATTATTTTGTTGCAACAAAGCAAACAAACCCTAATAGAAAAGGATACATCAATGATCTCACTATCTAGGCTCCACTACCCCAACTAAATGAAATACAATAATGTAAGAGGAATGTTAGATCTAGAAAAAAGTGTAGTTTAAAAAAATAGATACATGAAAACCCTAGAAAGAAGGTTGGAGTGTGTATAATCGTTCAAGTTCACCTAAATGAAAAGGATAATAAAGGTACATCTAATGTGTTAACCTAGTCAAATAAAATTAATGTAATTAAATAAGCACATTCAACCTTGATTAGCTAATAATAAATGTGGTTGGAGGTTGAGAATAGTAAATTGGACGATGTGTTTTAAAAATTGAATAAGATGAAGGGTGGTACCTAGCTTTGTAATTGAAGAATGATACCAATCAATAAGATTATTTTTTTAAGATTTTGCAGACCTTGAGAATGATGCCTTTCTATTAGCATATTTGTCCAAGATTTTATGTGTTGGGGATTTTCCTTGTCAAAGGACAAGTTTACGGGTCTATGATAGACTCATGATTGTGGATCTATACCTATGCTCCAAATTCATTTTGGTCATATGTATGGTTGTGTTTTGTACATTTGCTTGATTCATAATTATGTACTCCACCCTTTGTTACAATATGGGGACTAGTGATGTTAATAAATACCTTGTTAGGTTATCATACAACAAAGATATGAGGGCATTTTTCCTTGATCAAGCCCTTGACATCAAAAACAAATAGCAAGCACCTAAAATGGAGATTTTTTATTGCACTAAATCATTATGTGAGTGCTATTAATTACTCTACAAAATGATTAAAACTTGATTATTCGATGATTATAATGAATATATTGAATGCATTTAAATATTAGCATATTTAATACCAAATCA
>VDFB02154149.1:0-17599 GCA_007258455.2 Sequoia sempervirens | reverse complement strand
ATATGTGCACTAAGAACTAGTTTCAGTCACAATAATAAATACTTAGAAAGAGATTCTACCTATGCTACAAGAAGGTAATGCAAAGTTCTCTTAATTGAACCATAATTTAACCAAAGTAGATATCATAACAGCTACGACTGAGAAACAAACTATGAACTGGCCTTATGTTGTAGGAACAGACACAGGGATGGATTCTTGATCCTGCAGGAACAATATAAGACTAAGTTTGCACAAAAACTTCAAAGATGAAATCTAACTTATTATCAACAAAAAAGGAACAGCTAACTAACTATAGATACTTACTAAGTGGGCCCCCTTAGCAAGCATCAACTAATTACGCAAGTACTAAACTCAGAAGTTCATCAAACTTTATTCATAAACTCAGAATGGTATGCATTGTTCTGTTCATATGAAAACTAACAACAAACTCTATCTCTTGTCATACAGATTCTGCTTTTTACTATCACACTAACTCTTACATGATATCCTTTCTATCTCACTATGCTTGCTCACTCGCACAGTAGGAACACTTATTTAAATCAGGAAAACAACTAACTAACTAACCCTAATAGAGAAAGACGTGGATGTGAAATGTATCCTGAAATCAAGGAATAGACTTCATAAATGAGTTTATCCATTCAACCTGATCCAGAGAGAATCTAGCACTCCACTCTTTCCAGATTGACTGACATTTAAAATCCTTCCCAATAGTTTCATTCAAAGAGTCTTCACCAGAGCTTCCTGGAAGTCGTGCAGGAAATGGACTTTACTGCAAGGCCGAGATCGAATGCGCTTGACTCGATCATACTTTCTTCAACAACCTGTGAAACACAAGGTAAAAGATGCAAAAGAAAAGGCGCACGGCACATACATAATATCCATTCATTAATCACATATTTAAATCTATTTCATCATTCAAAAACTACATGTGTTATACCAGTCATTTGGGGATTCAAACGGGGTAATAAATATAGACATGTCAATATGATAGGCTGCAGGAATATGAAAGTGTATTGCTACAGGATATCCCCCAATAAAAAATTTCAAAAGAGTTAAACAACCATGAACAACAAAAGTGAGGGTAGTAAAAGTACACCATGATATCCAAATTGTGAGCATATTTTGGGCTCATAATTTGCCCCCTACTTAACCCAATGCTGGTCCTCCAGCATTAAAATTTCTTGTGGTCTCTCTGAAATCAGTGGTTGCGGCATGACTCTAAAATGGAGTTCCAAATTTGTAATAAAAACCTCTAAAACTCTGCCACCTTTCATACCTATGAGCTTTTGTATCTTCATTAATATTTGTAGCTTGGTAAGGATAAAGGGGCCACATTAGCACGGGAGGTCTAAATTTCAATGGAAACCATAATTCAAACCTCTTTTGAAGGCCCAATTGTATGTATCTGCTTAATCGTTTGAGAGCTGCCGTAAAATTCAGGGGATTGTGAGGCTCGGATCTTCTTAACCCAACAGTTAATCTCTCCCACCTCTTCTTAATTCTAGAGTATGACAGCCTCCAAAACGAGTATGTCTGTTCTTGAAACTCATCATATACCTATTTTTTGAGATCAAATATTTCATCCTGGTTGTATCATTATTAAAGCCATATGCCACAGTAAGCCATGTTTTCAACATTTTATGGGGGTCTGAACTCTCAGGGCGCAATGGAATAGGCTCATTCCTTTCGGCTTCTTCATATGCTTCCCATTGCCTACCATAATTTTCTTTGTTTTCCACCCAAGACATAAGTGATCTCAAATGGATGTCGCCAATGTACAGAAGGGGATTCCACTCTGTTTCAAATAGAATTATAAAGCCATGCAAATAAAATTCATACAAAGAATTTCTTAGCCAATTAGGAGCTACCTGGTATGCATCGTAGAATTCTTTAGCAGTGTGAATAATAGGATCTAGATTTCTAGAAATTCTCATTAACTAGAACCACAAAAATTATTCTTTGAGACACAAAGCATAAACTCTAGGTGGTGGTCTGCATTCCATAATCTGACCAGTTACCTTTAGCATTTCATCAATTTTCTCCTTTAACTCCTAAATTTCCTGTTTCTGACTTTCAATTTCCTTTTTCAATTTCTTCTTTTCTTCCTCCCAAAGACTTTGTTGCATTTCAGTCTAGGCTAGTTGGCAGAAACTCAGGGTTTGCAATGTAACCGGTCTCCATGTAGCTTTGAAATATTCCAAAAACTCAATCAAAAATATCTTTTTGTAGACAACAATGGCTTGACAAGTTACAGGGGAAAATGAAGCTTCATTGGCCATTTCTAATTGTTCAGTTTGTTCCTCCTCTTGTTGCAGGATGAATTCCTATTGCTGCAATGGAGAAGATTGTGCTTCCTCCAAAATCTACATAGCCGCAGCAGCCAAGTCATCGAGACTTGGTACCCCCCTTTTATTATGCTCAACTTCCCTTGTCTCCATTTTTTCTTCTTCAGGAATAACAAATGAACTCTATGCAGCACTCTTAGACACATTCTGAGAAACATCATATTCAAACTCTATAGATTCTTCTGAAATTATAATAACCTCAGGTTGAGGTGAAGCAAGGGAGGCCTTATATTGTTTCCTTATGGAAACTCTTCTTGGAAATGTTGCGACTGTCGGCGGTGCTCTCGTAGCCTTCCTCCTTTAGAATTTTCTAGACGGTTCTACCCTATTAGAGGATGATGGTGAATTGGTGATGGAAACAGGTGTTGTAGGAGAAGATGTTGTAGGAGAAGAACGTTGCCTTTTCTAAGAATGAGGGTCAGATTCTGGGGTTTGTTCCACCCTAGATGACTCTCCTACCTTTGTTTTTCCTTTTTCTCTCCTACTAGTAGACCTAGTTTGCACCCAGGTAGAGGACTCTGGTGTGTGAGCTACAGGACTAGGTGTTGCAGGAGCAGATGACCCTTGCCCTGTTCTTCTACTGGTAGACGCTATTTCTTCTCTCTTTTTTTGAGGCCGTGGGGTAAGTGCCCTAGGGGGTTCTGGAAGTTGCAGGCTCTTTTGGGCAACAAATTATTGCCAGGAAAGAGGTGATACATCTCTCAAAGAGCGTGCAATCAATAGTTTTATAAGGCCATAGTGGGCAATAGAGTTTTCCTTTCCCTGTTGGGTTCCATGGGCACATTGTTCCAAAAATTTTAACAAAAAGTTTGGAACATTAATAGCTAACCCATGCCTCATGTGACTCAGAAACTTGAAATGGTAAGAATGGAGGTAAGAAAAACGTCCTTTACATGTTAAATACCTGATTATGAAAGTAGCATATTCTAGATATGGAGGAGGCAACGACACTCACTTGCATCCCTGCTTGGAGACTTCCAAGGGTCCATCAGTGGGTATTGTAAATTCTGCCCTTGTAGAGACAGCATCTGAAGAAAAATTTTCTCCAACGGTTGGAAGCCCAGTTACTTTTGCAATTCTTTCTTCAATTACAGCAACTATTAGACCCCATACTGTAGCCTCCCCTTCAGAAAGGGTGCTTAAAAATTTGCCTATAACCTCCTCATTGAAAACATCTAAACTCAAAATGTAATTCAACCATCCACAGAGGCTAAATTCTTGGACTGTTTGAGAATTTTGCATTAATAACTCATGAGCTACAGGCTCATGTCTTACCAGCTGACCACCCATGTTCATAATTTTTCCTTAGCTGAACTCAACTCTTTTCTCAAAATTCAAAAATATCCTTTTCTGTTCTGGTTCTTTTCTGTCTCGCTGTCACTTTTCCCTTCTTTTCCAAAAAATGAACTACTTAAACAAGTAGTCTTAATCATGATTTATAATGAAAAACATGCGATCATATTTGGAAAGTACCAGAAAAGAATAAAGAAAGATTATTTGAGCAGTTGTAGCAGCAACAAAAGGACAGGTTTTAAAAATGGATTATCCTGCCCCCTCCTTAGAGTATGACATGTGTCCTCACATGTTCTAAAGAATAGGTGGAGATCAGGTAATAATAACTAATATAGACATAGTAGTAATTGAATATAATGAAATAAATCAATGATGCGATAACAAAAGATATTGCATACCTTTCAATAAATGCTTGTATGTGTTGAAAAATATGATGGCTTCGGAATGAGGTGACAACTGGGAATGAGATCATAATTATGGTGTGGATGAATGAGGTGGATGGGTGACATGGGTGGATGAGATGAATGGATGGATGGGATGGAAGATAAAGAAGTGAAATGTGGTGACAAGTGGGAATGAAGAAAAAGGGTTTCCTTAAAAGGAAACCTTTATTATGAGCATGCATTACAAAATTACGGTGAAGGTGCAGGAGAAAGGCTAAAGCCTTTGGCTGCAGGAAGATTAGTGGCAGGATTCGGAATGAACTGCTACATGAATTCTTCTTTTGAGACTGGTTTATGGTACAACCAGAGGCAGTGTCCATTAACTAACAACTTGAATCTAACAGGATCAATTGTAACAAGTTGAACTAATTCATTATCAAATACATTCTCAATTTCATATGGGCCCAACCATCTTGTTTGCAATTTTCCTGGACTATCCTTATATCGTGAGTCATAAAGCAGAGCCCAATCTCCTACTTTGAATTCCTTTTCCTTAATGTATTTATCATGACACCTTATTCAATGATTCTGTATTATCTCGGTGTCTTGTAGGGCATTCTTTCAAAATTCATCCAGAGCATTGAGTTACATGATTCTATCCTTTTGTGCATTTGTTAAATCCATGTCCATCTCTAATGCTATTCTTAGAGTCTTGTGTTCAAATTCTATTGGCATCACAGTTGTTTTACCATACAACATTTAAAAAGGTGTATATCTTGTAGCAGTCTTCCAGGTAGTACGGTAGGCCCATATAGCTTCTGGTAACCTTGTGGCCCAGTCCTTCCTATGCAAATCTACAGTTTTAGTCAAAATGGCCTCTATGTCCCTATTTGTGACCTCAACCTAGCCATTGGCCTGGGAGTGATAAGGAGTTGATTTCCTGTGTCATATATTGTATTCACTGACTAAAGCTATGATAAGTGAATTAAATTTTGCTCCTTGATATGTCACTATCTCCCTAGGGACACCAAACCTAGTAAATATTTCCTTATAGAGGAATTCAGCCACTTTATTATCCCTAGCATGTTTCATACGTTTAGCCTCTACCCATTTTGTGACATAATTTGTGCATACAAGGATGTAGGACTTACCATTGGAAGGTGGATCAATTGGTCCTACAAAATCCAGTACCCATTTGTTGAAGGGTGTAACTACAACTTGTGGAAATAGAGGCATCTCATCAGATCGGGTTGGTCTTCCCATCCGTTGGCATCTATCACATCTCTTGCTATATTTGGTTGCATCACTATGCAAGGTTGGCCAATAGTAACCAGTATTTAAAATTTTCATTATTGTCCTTTTGGCAGCAAAATGTCCACCACACGGCTCATCATGGCTTGCATGTAGTATATCATGAGTGTCCTCTGGTACACATCTCCTCATAACTTGATTTGGCCCTGTATAAAAGATGCAATCTGCAATCCAAGAAAAGTTAAAGCTTTTCTCTACCAATAATCTCTTTTCCTTAGGGGAGAATTAAGGAGGAGTTCTTCCTATTGCCAGATAATTTTCTATATCAGCATACCATGGACGAATAACCTTGACTGAAAATAGGTTCTCATCAAGAAAGGAGTCGTCAATAAGTGCAGAGTCATCTTGCCTTTAAATTCTAGAAAGGAAATCAGCAACTATGTTGGCTTTACCTAGCTTGTCCACAATTGTAATGTCAAATTCCTACATCAGCAATAACCATCTTGCCAATCTCCCAGATATTGAGGCTTTTTTCATGAGATACCAGATTGTTGCATGATCAGTATGAACAAATATTTGATAACCGGTGATATAATGCCTGAATTTATTGACAGCGTAGATGATTGCCAACATTTCTTTTTCTGTAACAGTGTAGTTGAATTCAGCCCCTTGCAGATTTTTGCTTATGTAGTAGAGTGCATGTTTTGTCGAACCATCCTTCTTCCCTAACACTGCTCCAATTGTATAATTCAATGCATCAGTATGAATATGAAATGGAAGTAACCAATCAGGTCCTTTCAGAATAGGTGCCTATGTAAGGGCAACTTTCAAGCCAAGAAATGCTTTTTCACATTCCTCTGTCCAAGAAAAATTTGCATCTTTCTTCAGCAGACTATATAAGGGGTCTGCTATTTGGCTGAAGTCCTTGATGAATCTTCTATAGTATCCAGCATAGCCTAGAAAGCTTCGTACCTCCTTCTGCTTAGCAAGAGAGGGTAACTTAGAGATGACCTCAATCTTAGCAGGATCAACCTGAATTCCTGTAGTAGAAATATAGTGACCGAGCACTATTCTCTCCTGCATCATCATGAAGCACTTTTGACTATTCAGCAATAGGTCATGATCTTCACATCTCTGTAGTACTTTCTCCAAGTTGGCTCAAGATTCTTCAAATGTTGTACCATAAACAGTAAATTCATCCATGTATATTTCCATGCAATCATGTGAGATGTCTGAGAAGATACTTATGACTGCCCTCTGGAAAGTTGCAAGAGAATTACAGAGACCAAAAGGAAAAACTGAATAGGCAAACATTTCCCAAGGGCATGTAAAAGTAGTATTTTCTTGATTCTCAAGAGCAATCTTGATTTGATTGTACCCACTGAAGCCATCTAAGAATGAGAAGTACTTTTTTCTAGCTAAATTATCCAGAACTTGATCAATGAATGGAAGAGGAAAGTAATCTTTCTTTGTTGCCAAATTGAGCTCTCTGTAATCCACACATACCCTCCATTTTCCTCCTTTCTTAGGAACAATGACCAATGGGGAAACCCACTAACTATCAGAGATTGGGTAGATAAAGCCAGTTGTTAACATTTTCTATAATTCTTCTTTAACAATTTCTCTCAAGGATGGATTAATTCTTCTTTGAGGCTACCTGATAGGTCTGAAGTCATTGTTAATATATATGCAATGTGTACAGAGTTTTGGATCTAAACCCTTCATATCCCCATAGTCCCATGCAAAATTTCTGTGGTGGGCTTGCAACATTGAGGCTAGTGTAGTTTGTTGAGATGGAGGCAACTTATTATTAATATGCAAACAGCGACCTGGAGATACTTCTATCTGTTTGGTGAGATCACTTATTAAGGTTGCTGGTAAAGGTGGTGCATGTATATCACATAATAGAAAATCATGATGACTCTCATGATTTAGTTGTTGTAGGAAGCATTGCTGAGAACGGCTATCCAAAATAGATGGGCTATTCAAACCAAAACTAAACTACAAAATGTGTAGAAGCAAGGTATCTTCACTCTAAAGCTGGGAAAATAGATTAGTTTGTAGCATCATTAATTGAGCTAATGAATTGACTTCTTCAATTTCCTCTCCTAGATCTGGCCAAATTGGTTGAGACAAATATGGCAGAGGTTGTGCAGGTGGGTATAAAGCCAATTTCTTTCTTGACTGACTATCAGAAATTGTCATGTCTCATGAACAACATCCTATAAGGGCATCAGCTATAGCTAACCAGGGTCTGCCTAGGATAATAGGATATCCTCCTAAGGTTTCCTTAGTGGACAATATGGTGAAATCAGCAGGGTATTCCCAAGATTCAAGGGTGACAATGACATCTTCTATCACTCCATCAGGTGTAACCGTGGAACTATCAGCAAGCTGTAGGACAGTCGGTGTAGACTAAATGTTTGGGATATTCAAACACTCCATAGTGTGTTTGGTCATCACATTAATGGTTGCACTAAGGTCAACCAAAACATTTCTTACTACCTGACCATTGATATTTATTTTTACTACAGGACTTTTAGGATCAGTATATTTTGGAATGACAACCTTCCCCAACATAATATCAGCTAACTATCCTAGAACATGGATAGTTTGGGGATCCTTTTTCTTTCTTCCTTGTTTCTTTAAACAGGCCTCTTTAATGGCTTTTCCATAAACTGGAACATCTTTAGTAGCTTGAAAAAGAGGAATTTGAACTTGTACATTCTTTAACTAATCCAAAATATCAAAGGTAGGCTCTTCAATGGTCTTGGGTGTAGTCATTTGCAATCTCTGAGGAAAAGGTGGTGTAGCCTAAGGCTGCAGGATAGGTTCCTTAGAGGTAGTAGCTGATACAAGTATATCTTCTACATGATTAGTAGGTTGTTCAGCGACAGAGTCTGGAATCTCTGTAATTACAGGTGGCTGTGGAGCAGGGAGAGTGGTTCCAGACCTAAGATGGATATTATCAATATTTAGGGAATAAGCTGGATACTAGTTGGCTTCTATAGAATACATAGGTTGTTGTTGTTGTTGCTTATTATTAGGATTTGGAAATGGTTGAGCAAGCATAGGCATTTGTTTTGGAGGGCTAGTATTTGCTGCAGGTGTTGCATGAGGAGGCATAAGGGCCAAAGGTTGTGGCTGCTAAGACTACAAGAATTTAGGGGGTTGGTTCTGCCATTGCTAAGAACCTCTCCATTGAGGGTTCTGCTGCCAGTTACCTGTAGGTGGAGTCCATTGTCCTTGTGGCTACTGCAGGGGGTTGCCATTGAGGGCTCTGATAGTTAGGCCAGTATGGTTGAGGAGCATTCCAAGGTGGAGATGGGCCATATGTAGGATGCCATTGGTTATTATAATTAGAGTAAGGATTACCAAAACTCAAAGGATCTTGAGGAATACCTTGTCTTGGATCCCATGGTCTCCTTTGTGCAACAAAGAATACTTGGTCATCATCACCTTCTATCATCTTAAAATCAGTAGGTAACTATTTAGCCTCCATGTTAGCCAACATCTTGCATCTACAGTCATGTTTCTTCTGTCTACAATGTGGATAGAACTCGGCCAGGATTTCCTCAGCCTCTGCATGTTTCTTGTGAGCTTGCATGGTATCCAACTGTGTAGCCATGTTGTTTATGATGTCCTACTTGAAATTAGATAGCAAATTTGTGATCTCCATCCAGGAAACTCCACTGGAAGAAGACTTACCCACTATAGCTTGATGACCTCTACCCTTCTTCACATTTGCTCAGGAGTAATTGATACATATCTACTTGATATCATCCCAAGATGCTTGGTTTATATCGCCTCCTCCTATCAGGTCTAGGGCGTCTATACAGGTATCATTGATTCCCCTTAGAAAAAGTAGTTTTTGAGATTCTTCGTTGAGAGTATGGTTTGAATTCTTTTTTAGGGAAAACAAGAATCTTGAGATATAATCCTCTAGACTTTCATCCTCCTTCTGTTGAATTCTAAATATATCATTGTATTTACTACCACTCTTACAATATTCCTTGTATTTCTCAAGAAATTTTGTTGCATGACTTCCCAACTATCAACAACACTCCTTCCCAAACTCATGAACCATCTGAGAGCTCCCTCCTTCAAGGTAGCAGGAAAAAATTTCAATTTGTGAGCATTTGAAGTGTAGTCATCACTACGACAGAGGATATCAAACTCAAACAGGAAAGTTTATGGGTCCTCCGTAACTAGGCCATAGAACTTGGGAGGTAATGAAGAAGGAATATTTTTAAGGTTATCAGTATCTTGCTGGGAAACAATGGGAAACTCAAAAGAAGGAGGTGGATTAGGTGGATTATGTGCCACATTTGCTTGCTGGAATATCAGAGCAAATGGATTTTCCTCAGGTTCTTCGCTAGCTAGGTCAAATGGCAATTCAACAAACAGGTTTTCAGGGAGGAACCTTCCCAATGCGTCTCTTCTTCTATGCATGTAGTAGAATGAATGGTGATTTGAAGGATTTTGAAAATTCTTGATTAACAAACTAAACTAATGCTAAAAAAAAATGACTTCTGACAGGTTCTTAGCTTGACACCATCCCCGGAAATGGCGCCAAAAATGGTCGTGCCCACAAAAGGATATGAAAATCATGGAAAAACCTATCCTAGGAATTGGAAATTCTAGTAGGCGACTAATATCTCTTCATGGTCATTCATTTACTTTTCAAACCAGGGAACATATACTTTGAATGGAGTAGCACTATATGTGCACTAAGAACTAGTTTCAGTCACAACTTAACGGAAAATAAATACTCGGAAAGAGATTCTACCTATGCTACAAGAAGGTAATGCGAATTTCTCTTAACTCAACCATAATTTAACCAAATCAGAAATCATAACAGCTACGACTGAGAAACAAACTATGAACTGGCCTTATGCTACAGGAATAGACACAAGGATGGATTTCTGATGCTACAGGAACAATATAAGACTGAGTTTGCATAGAAACTTCAAAGATGAAACCTAACTTATGATCAACAGAAAAGGAATAGCTAATTAACTAACTACAAATACTTACTAAGTGGGCCCCCTTAGCAAGCATCAACTAATTACGCAAGTACTGAACTCAAAACTTCATCAAAATTTATTCATAAACTCATAATGGTATACATTGTTCTATTCATATGAAAACTAACAACAAACTTTGTCTCTTGTCATACAGATTCTTCTTTTTATTATCACACTAACTCTTACATGATATCCTTTCTATCTCACTATGCTTGCTCACTCGCGCAGGAGGAACACTTATTTAAATCAGGAAAACAACTAACTAACTAACCCTAACAGAGAAAGACATGCATGTGAAATGTATCCTAAAATCGAGGAACAGACTTCATAAATGAGTTTATCCATTGAACCCGATCCAGAGAGACTCTAGCACTCCACTCTTTCTAGATTGACTGACATTTAAAATCTGTCCCAACAGTTTTGGTCAAAGAGTCTTCACCAAAACTTCCTCGAAGTTGTGCAGGAAATGGACTTTACTGCAAGGCCAAGATTGGCTGCGCTTGACTCGATCATACTTTCTTCACCAACCTGTGAAACACAAGGTAACAAATGCAAAAGAAAAGGTGCATGGCACATACACAATATCCATTCATTAATCACATATTTAAATATATTTCATCATTCAAAAACTACATGTGTTATACCAGTCATTTGGGGAGTCAAACGGGGTAATAAATATAGACATTTCAATATGATAGGCTGCAGGAACATGAAAGTGTATTGCTACAGGATATCCCCCAATAAAAGGTTTCAAAAGAGCTAAAAAAACATGAACAAAAAAAGTGATGGTAGTAAAAGTACACCATGATATCCAAATTGTGAGCATATTTTGGGTTCATCAAGATAGACAAAAATAGAGAGGTAGGGGGAGGACGGAGGGATAACTAAGGAGGTAGAAAAAGGTGAGATAGATAGAACTAGCAAGAGGAGTGAGAGGGAGGGAAAGGTGAGAGAGAAATAGGTGGAACTCTTAGAGAGAGGGAGATGGAGGGATATATAGAGGTGATATAGAGAATAGATAGGGAAGGAGAGAGAGAAGTGATAGAGAGAGAAGTAGAGAGGGAGGGAGAGAGAAAGAGGTATAGAGGGATAGCTAGGTAGATACAAGTAGAGAGGGAGGAAGAGAATAAGAGAGAGGTAGGGATGGAGAGAGATAGGTGAGTGAGAGAGAATAGAGAGAAAGGTAGCTAGATAGAGGGAGGGGAGGTATAGACAAGTGGAGAGGTAAGGAGAAATGGAGGGAGAGTTAGGGAGGGAAAGAGATGGAGGTGAGAGAATTGAGATAGATAGAAGGAGAGAGGGAGGGAGGACTTGGGGGAGGGAGAAGTAGGGAAGGATAGTTATGTGAGATAGATAGAAGTAAAGAGATAATGTGAGAGAGATGAGTGAGGGAGGGATTTGTAGGGAGAGAGAGGTGATATAGATAAATTAGAGAGGTGAGGATAGAGAGAGGGAATGAGGAGTGAGAGAGATGGGATGAGGGAGTGAGAAGTGAGATAAATAGAAGTAGAGAGGGAGGGGAGGAGGGAGAGAGACGTAGGGAGGGAGATCAAGGTGATAGAAGTAGAGAGAGAAGGATGATAAGTAAATAGGAAGTTCTTGAGCTCAAGTAAGAGAAAGATAAAAGGATGTATATAGTGAGAGAGAGAGAGAGAGGTATATAGAATAATAGATGAACAATGAGTGATATAAAGAGATAAATATCATAACAACCATTATTGGGTCTATCTCTAGACTTAGATGGGTGCATAGTAGGGGACTTGGTGGTTGCTCCCCCTTATTCTTTTAGCACTTTTTCATTATGTATTGTTTCTTGATAAGACAAACTAATACTTCTAGGAGTTAGCATATTATGTAGTATATATGCTAGAGAGTGACATGGCATTAACATCGGGGCCTTGTATGTTGGCATAGCTATATAAGGAATTGAACTTGGTAGTTTACAAGGGAATTTATAATATAATTTATATATATTGTTATAGATATGGGTTTGGAGACACATCATTGTGGGTAAACTAGAGGATGTGTGGGGCAATCAAGGAGATGGAAATATATGTGTGTACAAATAGAATCCATGTTGAGGGGTTGTTGATAATGGAATTTAGGATGTACACATTATACCATGGTTACACATTAGATGATTTAAATCCTTAGGGAATCACATGGAGATTATAAATAGATTTCCATGAGATAATGATTTGTATTATTTAATTTACACAAAATTTATGTGTTGTTTTTGTATGACTATACAATCATCAATAGGTACAAGTTGGATAGAGTACATAATTATTTTATCATCTAGAAATTAATTTCCATGGATCCTCACATATTTTCACTAGTCACTCATGCTATAACATAGTGGGGGTCACTAATAGACCAAAGAGTTGTAGTAAACAATTGAGTAAGGTTGTATATGGTGATCTAGGACTACTGTTATGAGATAGTGGATACATCACTAATGGATTTATATGAGGCTTTGTGGGATTGTATGAATTATATGATTATCATGATACTAGTGATCAAAACATTGCAAGAGAGTATATGACTATTATGATAACATTTCCATTACATGAATAATGGAGGATGATAGGGAGAGTGTTGATAATGATAATGGTGTTAAGAGGAGATAGAGGGAGGGAGAAGATGGTATATATATTTAGTGTGATAAAGGTGGTTGGGGTATAAATTTAGGTTCGTATACCCATCAAGTACAAGAGGCATGATGGATATTTTACCTAGATATTGCCACCAAATATGATAAGATATCACATTTATAGTAGGAGAGAGATTTATAGGAAAAGAGATATTTTAAGGTTTAACTTAGGACAATGTAGGCAAGGTGCTATAGGATATCTATAAAATTATATATGACCCTAATAGTGTATTCAAGTCTATGGTCATGTGTGAAGTACACTGTTGAATATATTTTCATTTATCCATAAAGATATTAAAATAAAAAACTATGGGTCCGCCAATTGGCACATCACCTTTTTTGACCAACAACACTACCTCCTCCTTTGACCATAGCATTTTTCCCCTTGGTACCCCACAAATTGATTATATGGGCTAATCTAAAAATTTGGGATAAATGGAATAGGATCATTTGTTAGTTTATGGAAAGGTGAGGGTTAGTTAGCTACAAGCCTAGAGTTAATATGAAGGACTAGTTTCACAAAGTCAATTTATATTTGAAGCATCAACTTAAATTAAAATAGAATAGGGACTAAACCAATGTCCCATGCCCATTGAAATAATTATTGAATACAAATATAAAACACAATAAAATAATTCCATAGGTCTATGTAGTTAATCAATTATAACATTTTCTATCAATATCAACACATTATAAATATGAAATTAAAAAATATGTAAGTCTACACACAATTATAAAATTTAAATCCATAGACACGTAAATTATGCATGCATTTCAATTCACCATTTTAATTGAATAAATCTAACATTTCATTCACTTTATTTGATAAAATCATTTCATCTTTTAATTAAATAAATTCACTTTATCATTACCTCATTTGATTAAATAAATAATCTTATTTAATCCTAGGTCATCTCATTTAAATTAAATAAATCTATATTTATTTGATTTAAGCTATCACCATCTTCTTTAATTAAATAAATCAAAATCTTTATTTAATCAAGTCTTTATCATTTTCCATCCCCTTTTTTATTTAGGTTAATCCATAAATCTAAAGAAAAAAGGTCAAATCACCTAAAATCTTCACTTAAATTAATCAAATAATGATTAATCTAATCCTAATCATCACATCCTCTAGCTTTTCCCACTTGCAAAAATAAATCAATTTATTGATTTATTAAATTCTCCATTTTCTCTCAACATGGCATCTTTGAGGAATACTCTCCAAGTTTGAAATCTCCACCCAAATTGACATGTACAGCCAACAAAGCATTTGAGAGCTCTTACATGTCTCTTGCACAAGTCAAACTTAGCATTTAACTCATCTTAGCATCAAATTCAAATTTCAAATCTCCCCCTCTTTGGCACATTGACCAAAAATTTCTCATTCCTCAACCTCTCACATGTTGACAAGTGGCACCTTGTCATTGGTGGATCTTTAGTCCCAAATCCTCCATGTTTGGCATTCTTTTATCGTTCTTGGCTATAAATCGAGTGTTTCTCTATTGTATTAATCCTCCACAATCTTAGTATCTCTCTCCACAACTTCACAATCTTCATAGAATTTTCATATCATTTTCATCATGGAGCTTACAAAAGGATTGGGAAAGGGATTCTTTCAATATAAACGAAGCACCACTCCACTATGAGATAAATATACTTCATTTTTTTTATATACTTTAGTTATCTTTTCATTTGTTTGCATTTGGAAGCATGATGTATTATTTCATAGGGATTCTCTATTAGGTTTGCTTAAGTTTACTAATGATGCTAATGGTTGTTTTTTTTTTAGAAAATGTAGAATTTGACATCCACATAATGGAAGTAGAAGGAGGGAAATAAGATACTTTCTAAAGTATTCGATGTTTTGTCACTATTATTATGATTTTCTTTTAGCTTTTGAACCAATGTTCTTTGCTGTTTAGACATTACTTTGAAAAGGTTTCTAGTTAAATTTTGTGCTCATACTAACTCAAGCATATTTTGAAAAAGCATATCTCAAAGCATATTTACCATTTAATGTTTTGGATTTAGCTTTTCCTCATACTGAGTGCATTCGCTATTGATTTCATTTGCTAAAAAGCTTGTAAAACTTTTTTACAGTAAAATATATTTTATGCATATTTACATTGCCATTGAAGTATTCTTCTTAGATCCGCAAAGAGAGGATATTCTTTGTTGGCTGAATAATTTTAGCTACAAGATCCTCATCAGAAGGCTCATCTTCGCTTGCTTCTTTTTTTTCCTCATGTCAAGATCTTTAATGATTGTGAAAATGGTCATTGAAATTGACCTTTGAGAGATGTTGGCTCATAAGGACTGAACAACGTTTAAATCTATTGTTGCAACTCATTTTTAATGTGTATCACTAGTATAGGACCCCACTTCACATTAGAAAGTAGAATGGTAGCAATATTCAAGCCAATGTAGGTTTTCCCAGTACCAGGAGAGCCTTGAATAAGAGCTAGCCTTTTTCTGAATTAATCACTGGTACATTGGGGCGTAGCTTTTATAGTTGTTGGTTGCAGTACCTTAAAATTCTATGACTATTTTTTTTACGCTACTTGACCAATGCATTTGCTTAAGATTTTCTTATGTTTATTTTTTATGCATATCCTACAATTAGTGCATTTCATGAAAGATATTCCTTTGAGGCTCAAAGTCGTGGGAAAAACTTGTAATTACGCCTACCAACAACATTAGCTTGAAATTTTATGAAAGCCATTCTATTAGAGATTTTTTGTACCCACATTGTTGGCACATCTTGTCTGTGCATTCATTGAGATTGTTGTGTTGTATTAAACACCCCACTATTTCCATTTCAAAGAAAGAAAAATATATCATAGGTCTACGTTTATGTTGGTAGCAGTAATGACTCGAATCAACAGGTTGGAGACTAGTAAGGAAGGCATTAAACATGCTAGGGTGAGGCTTGAAATGAGAGAGTGATGCACAATTTAGTGTCATCAGAGATTGCATGAACATTGTGCATAACAATTTTTTGCTAAATACCAGCGGGAATATTTTTAGAAGGGGTGCTAGGCCTAAGAAGCATTCACTTTTTCCAATTTACTAATGAAGTATTTGTGTGTAGTCTATAGAAGGAAGCAATATCTTAATCTCTTGATTTGTGTGTTTTTAATGCAAAGATTTCCCTATTATTTGTTGGCTTGTTAGTTGACTCTGTACAAGTCATGAAATTCACAGAGAAGAACAAAGAAAAATGTCAAATCTCACCTATAAAACATCAATGCATGACTAGTTAAATGTCCAATCTTTTGTAGACTCCCCATATTTGTTCACTACCATTTATTCACTTCCATTTATGTGCCACCATTATGTATTAAAGGTATTTTGAAAATAGTTCGCATGCTCTTTATGCTCCCATTTTGGCATAGGAAGAAAAAGCCACAATAAAATGGTTGTGGAATTCAGTTTTACACCTTTTAATAGCATTTTCTTGAAATTTTCTTATGCCTTTTTCAAATCCATCTATACAACAATCAATGCATTCCATGAGACAACTTTCCATCAGATTTTTCTATATTCCCTTGAGCTTCTTATGCAATTTCTGATGTTGCTCAACTTCAGTCCTTTCTTAATCCTTTCCATTTGATATGCCTACATCTTTAAAGAAAATTTTGAATGTTTCTTGATTAGCGCAATAAAAAAAAAAATTTACTCCACATAGAACTAGTATTTACCATGCACAAGTTGGCTATGTAAAGGAGTTTTTTTAATATTCTGTAGATTTCTTCAGAAATTTTGGTGGGCACATATTTTGGTGGATAGGATGCATTTATTTTCCATAATATTCTACAAATTTCTTGAGACATTTTGTTGCAAATATGCTGGTACAATTGTGTTGTTGGTAGAATAGTTGTTTATGTTTATTAACTATCCATTGAATACATTATCTTTGGTGCATCGTAGTTCACTTACAGTCACTGTCAACATCCTTGTTGGTGTGTAGTCTTTCCGAGAGGATAATTTAATCAATGCATTAGTTTTGTATCATTTTCAATCATTTTAAAGGGGAGTAAGGTCAATTTTCATTGCAAAAAATAGTGAAGGACAAAGCATTTTCTTCTACAAATATGATCCCCAACCATTATTTTTAAACTTTTAGAATATGAAAGTTCTCTTCCTACTTCACTGTGGGAGTAAACATTCCAGCATTTAATGTGGATTGATGGAAGACTCACATGAAGTCTCATTTCTTAGGTTTGATCTACAACATCATTAAATTGTTCTATGCTTTAAATTCTATGTCGTGAAAGTACGTTGTTGTGGGTCTGCTATATTTGGTTGCATTAAGTGATGTTTCAAAATTTGTGCAAAAAATTTGTTGTGCCAATTTTTTTTAGTTTTTCATGCTATTTTCTATATTGATAAGCTTTACTAATGCTATTTTTTGTAGTCCAAATTATAGTTGATTGAAATTTTTGAAGATTATATACATGAATTTAGTCATTATATCATTAATGTCACTTGAAATCAATGAATGTCACCACCACAGTTGCTTTATTTTGAACACATCATAACTTTCTTTAAATGGCCCAAGGAACTCTTTTTGGTACCACTAAATGATATATGAATCTATTTTGGGTGCATCACTTGAAATGCAAAAATTACAAAAACTTGGAA
>VDFB02154148.1:0-24812 GCA_007258455.2 Sequoia sempervirens | reverse complement strand
GCAACCCTTAATCCTTTGTGTTTCAACTTCATCAGTTTGAACTGTTACGGTCTAAAACTCAAACCATAAATGATGGTTCAAGGCCATCCAAAAGAAAGGCCCATACTTTCCTCTGTCAAACACCTAGTTTTGCCTTGAATTCATCAAATTCTTCTTGAAGATATTCATGCAATCTTCCCTATCACTGTTGTTGAAAGTTTTCAGAGAATCATCATGCTCAGCTTGGCCCAAATTCCCTTCCCCATTCTGCATTTCAAATTCTCCATCATGGGACAAATCTTTATTATCTTCAACATACAAAGTACATGCATATTCAATACAAAATTTCTCATTATCTCTCTCACAGCTATGAATTATAAAACATTCTCCCAGCTGTACTAAAAATTCACCATCAGAGTGCTTCTCTTGAGAATCAAAAAATTCTGTGATATCAACACTGTTTGAGACAAACAAATCTGAAACCTTTTGCACTTCTTCCATATCACCATTTGGAAACAACATTGGATTATGACTCATATCTTCAATATCATGCATATATGAACCAATCAACGTTGGAGTTCTATCATCCTTGGTATGCAAATAAATGTCTTCTCCACATGAGTTAGGAATTTCAAAATCACAATACTCATCTTGAATGGACACAAATTTTTGATCAACTTCAAAGGTTTCTCCATCATTTCGAGAAATGTACTGGGAGTCACATGAATCATTACACAAAGAACTTTCACTGTCAAAACAAATGTAAGCTGGACACAAAACTTTAGGATCACCCTCATGTACACATCTCTGGCATTCAAGAGTTAGCAAATCTGAAATTTGCTCACTGCTGAGTGAACAAGTTTCTTCTTCCATGTCTTCTATTATTTCTCCCTCTTCTTGATCTCCACAAGAGCTGGAAATATCTTGTTGTTGTAAATCAGAATCAATAGGTTCATCTTCACAATCAAAATATTCATTAGATCCCTCATAACATACACTGCTTTCCCTGCCACAATCTGTTATGCAAGAGAGATCTCTTGTATCTTCATCTTCCTCATGCAAGCTATCATATGAACCATTTTGACTTGTACTTGTCTCATCTTTTATTGGCTACATTGTTTGATCAATTTCCCCATCTTCATCAATGATTTCACCATTATCTTCATATCTTTTCCTGTCTACAATGTCTGTCCATTCATCTAGTTGATCAAAATAAATTGGTATGCGTGATTCAGGCCAATATATTGGGTTTGGCTCATACACTTTCATGAACTGTAGAATGATCTCAAGCTTACTAGGGGAGAAATTAATAGGTATTCTCCTACAAATTATCTCAACCTTCTTAGGATAATATAGATTTGTTATTCTAAGCATCTTTTCATCAATCCTCATTGTGTCATCATCTTTTCACTATTCTTAGGATAATATAGATTGGTTATTCTAAGCATATTTTCCTCCATTGTCTTCATTCATTTCAGCCATCTCACATCTCAATCCAACCCTCATCCATTCAATCTAGCACTTTTTCTAATCACACATCCTTGGTCTTGTTCCAACTTGCTACAAGTTTGATCCAATCATCATCATCTCATTAGATGTATCCTTCCCATCCTTTGTTTTTTGGGATGTATCTTCCCCATCAACAACACTTTCATCATCATCACCTGGATGTCCTTCTATCCTTTGTGTTGTTTTCGGATGTATCCTTCTCTCATCAACACTCCCATGATCATCGAGATGTATCTTTCTCTATCCTTTTGTGTTGCTTTGGGATGTATCCTCATCAACAACACTCTCATATCATCATTGGGATGTATCCTTCCCTATCCTTTTGGGTTGTTTTGGGATGTATCCTTACCTCATCAACAATGCTTCATCCATCATCAATCCATTTTGGCTTGCAGCTTGACTAGGGAAACATCACATTTGTCCTTGAATCAATTTATGCTTTCTTACTTCTCATCCTCTCCTATCGCTTATCATCCTATACTATCCACTTCTTTGCATCATCTCATCCATTTCGAGAGCACACCCATGTTCCCTTGAACCTGCATGACCTCTTGAGGGGGCATCCTCAATCCTAATCTTCATCTTCACTCTCATCATCTTTCTTCCTGGTCACTTCTTTGAATGACTAGGGTATCTCTCACAATCAACCATCATCTTCCGGTTTCTATGTTTGATTATTCTTTGAAATGATGCTACTTTGTAAATAATTACCTCTAATTATTTACTCCCATCCCTTATACTTTTTCCTCTAAAGAATAAAATAAATAATCTATTTATTTAATTTCCCTCATGTCATCCTACATAAAATGAAAGTGGACAATTAATCCTCATCACCCACCTAATCATTTGCCTAATCCCTTACTTACACAGCCTAATCATTGATTGGATATCCCAACCCACCCTTTTGTCAACTCTCCCCATCCCCTAAGGAATTTTTAATTCCTTTTTGTCTTCCCAAGGTCCTTTTGAGGAATTTTTAATTCCTCTCCCATCTCCCAAAGAATATTAAATTCCTTTTCTCTTTCCCAAGGAATATTAAATTTCTTTTATCCTTTCCATGCACATTAAAAATAAATTTTTAATTCATTTGGTCAACTCTTGATCTCAACCCTTGATCTCCCCCCCCCCCTTTTCAATCTCCACCGTCCATTCCATCTCCCTTGCTAAATGACTAACACTTAGCCATTTTCACAACCCTAACCATTCTCAAACATTCAACCATCTCATGCACACTCAAGCTCTCACACTATCTCCATAGCCAAATCCTTGCCACTATAGCCATTTTTCATCCATCCTTGCATCTAAATGAAGAAAAATCAAATCGTTATGCTGCTGAAATCAACATAGAGCACACATATCAAGCCATCAACAAGGGTAAACAAATCCATCAAGCTCAAACAAGGTAAAAATTGGTTTATTCTCATTTTTAAGTTTGAGTTTCATCTTAAGCCCAATCTTGAGTGTTTTGCTTGTTTTTAGTCTCTTGCTTGATTTCTTACATTTTAGGTAGATTAAAAACACTACACACAGTAATGCTCTAGATATACCAGTGAATGGTATATATCTAAAATTATTCCATTAAAGTATGTAGTTCTTTAAAAAAATTCATAGTTATGTACCATATGTAAATTTTTTTGTAAATACATTTTAGTTTTGAGAATAAGCCATGAGAATAACAGAGAGAAAATAGAAATGTATTGTATTATATTATATTTATCAAAAAATTTACAATGTAATACAAGCCTAAGGCTCATATTTAAGCATGAAGCTCTCTCAAGAAAACCCAAAAAGAGTCACAAAGAAAAAGAAACAAAAAGGAGGCAATGTGCAAAAAAAGTAAAGCTAAGCCTCCAACCATTGTTAAGTAGTCAAAGCGGCTTGTTGTCGGGTTCTTCTTCTTCTTTGTCAGGTTGAAAAGGGGTGTGAACACACAACACAAGCGGGCTCAACAAAGCATAGACCTTAGTTCTAGTTTCCACAGCTATACACCAGAAACTCGAAGTGCTTCCTCCAGTCAAGCCCAGGAACACTTTCCATGTCGTACTCCCATAGTAGGAAGGTGGCTGCTAGTTGAGATGATGAACAATGCCTCTCAAGGTCCATGGTGCAGAAGTTATTAAGGAAAGACAACTAGGCCATGTCTACCCCATAATCAATGTGCCTGCGGATGTCCATGGCACCTAGAATGCCAACACTAGGGGTAGCCACTTGCACAATTTCGCTGAGCCGTTCTAGTAGTATGGAGTCAAACATTTGGTGTCACAATTCAATTATCATGGGATTGGCAATGTTCAGGTCGAGAAGGGAGGCCACAAATCAAGAAACAACATTACAATTGCTTTTCAACTAGTTCTCATCTTCAATATAGTCCTGGCCAATTACCCATTTGAACGCAACGACACCAAGGCGGTCATACTTCTTCACCAAGTGCTTAATTGTGTCACTAGTGACCTCCCCCATGAAGGAGCATTGCGACCTCTATGGTAGAATCCAAATAGGAGTGCCTAGGCCAACAAACATTATGACACATTAGCAGAGTGTAGTAGAATGAGAGATAGCGAGAAAAGATTGCTAAACTTAAAAGCTATATTTTGAATGAATATTGTAATAAGGTGGCATAGATATTTATAGAAAAGATGTGCTAGAAAACACAACCAACGGGAAGTATATTTTTGGCCAGATGGTAACAAAGAAAATATCAAATCAGCTGGAGGGCAAGAGACAAATCATATGGAAAATCTGACAATAGGTCTTGAGAAATAAATTTGGGCATTGGAAGTAAATGCTCACATATACTGATCATCACCATGTGTCCTTTTCCATCATCAGCACCATCCCTCTTGCTTATATGAAAAGACATGGGTTAATGCTTTAACTTCTGAAAAATTAAAGGGCACATCTTTTCAAAGTACCTTGCACTACTTAAGCATGTTTTTCATAGCTAAAAGCACACTTTCCAATGCAATTATCTTATTTGTGAAAGAGGCAGCGGGGAGAATGTACTAATTCCATTCTCACAACATTTTTGGCATTCCCGAGGGTTACATATCCCAAATCCACATGTATCCCCTTGGTGGAAGGATTTAGTGGACCAATGGTAATGACAAAGCTTTAACTGCACCCAAAAGTAAATTTTACTAAGTAGCAAAAAGTCAAGTGGTTTTTTCATTGAAGAAATTCTCTACAACTTCTCGGCACAGCCATGGTGGAAGCATCAACATCTGGTAGAAAGGCTGGAGCCTAATCCAAAAGGTTGGTTACACTGATATCTATGGGAGAAATTCATTTGCCAATTCTGCAACACTAGAAGAACAATAGTTTGATTACACCAAATCAGTGCAACTGGATAATCTTATTAGAAGAGAGGTGGTGCAAGATTTCACCGACAACATTTTTGACCCAAAAGTTGGTGACGACCCCTAAAATCCTTAGGGATGGGGCATTCCAAAGTATGATGTGGCATGGGTCATCCAAGGTTTCACATCTCAACTCTGGAATTATGGTTTGCCACAGTTCATGTTTCCCACCGTACACCCATGCCCGGAGCTGGTAGATGCATGTGCTAAAAGATTCAACAAGGAGACAAGAGTTATTGTGGGCAACAAGATCAAAGTTAAAAAATTTCTATCAGTCATATGGGATATGTTGTGTATCCCTACAACTTGGGGTGCCTAAGCTTTTGATGAGGAAGAGATGGCAAGTTTCTAGGAAGCTAGAACCAGGAAAGGAAACTTTTATGAGGATGAAATGAAGGAAAGACTGGAGAGAGATCACTTTTCTTTTCCTCTTCCGCACAAAAAGTTCAATAAAGATTCACAGTCTATTTTGTCAATGCTTTCCTAGGTTTATAGCCTTGATGATGAAAAAGAAGTCCATCCCTTTCAGATGGGCTTGGATTTTATGCTTAAAAAGGAGAAAAGTTAGAAGTATTATGACTTTGTTGATGCAATAGTCGAAGGGATGTAAGAGCAATTGAAGACTTATGATACTAAGTATAAATCTAGGTATTATTCTTTCTTGGTTTACTTGATTTTGCACCAAAATTTTGAGTTTTTGGAGAGGAGTTTGTCATTATTTAGGTTCAATGTAAATGGTTTCTATCAACCAATTTTTGTATGGACTCATGTGATTTCAAGAACATCGGATTACTACTATTTTGTAGATCATTTTATGAGGCCAGTACTTCAAGAATTGTTCCCACGCCCTATGGGTCATTTCTCTCCTAATGTCTTGCAATGGATGAAGACTTCGCTGAGCCCAATGGATTATTTCCTAGGTGAGGATTTTACGTTTATCATATTCCATGGTTTTGACAAGGAGCCTTTCAGACTCCCCAAATTTGTAACAGGCAGAGTTTTTTCTTTAGAGGCATATCATTAGGCAACCCCTACCGACAACACCTATGGCACCGAAAGGCATAAGATAGGGCTTTACCCGATCCCCCTTAGCATTGCCAATAGTTAGGTAACATTGGGGAAGCGGAAGGTGAAGGGTGAGCTAACAAACAAACTGGTGATCTTAGGCTTGGTTCTTATTTGTGACAGTGGGACTATAATCTGGCAAAGCACCTCCTGAATTTGAAACATGAGAGTCAGGAGTATTTAGACTCAAGGAAGAATTTGACTCAAAAAAGGCTAGAAGTATACATTGACTTATTCCGCATACCATTCAAACGACCAGCAAGGCTAAATTTCTATGTAGTCCAGGTAGAGTATCAGAAGAACCTTCCAATGGGTAAATCCCTCAACATACAATTAAAATGCAAGGGGTGGTCAGAAAGGAAGAAGGCAAATTTTTGGAGGTTCTGACAAGAGATGAGATGCCTTAATGCCCTATTCAGAGAATTGCGGCCACATGATGAAAGGTTTGACAAATTTTATGATGAAGAGGTTGATACTGAAATAGCAATCCAAAGACAAATCATGAAATTGAACAGGAGGAGCTTATGTACCATGCTTCCTGGCCCCAAGAATCAGATAAAAGAAAAGGATCAAGGAAAAAGGACTCACAAGTCACATCCTCTGTCAGTGCTCAAAGCAAAGGGAAAAGAGCCTGACGGTCCCCACGAAGGTTCATTATGGTTATCAAAGGCCAAGTTTCAGCAGAATCAGTCGCCAAAGGATCAAAATGTACTAGTTCTGATCATGCAAAGAGGAGACAAGTCCAAGATCTAGGTGGACCCAATGCATAATTTAGAGGAGAAGAAGAGGTGGAGTATGCTTTGCAAGGTGTTTTGACCACCACAGCCCAGGTAAGTTTCACTCCCTCTCTTCTTTCTACCTCTACATCTCTAGTTACTCCTCTTCCCCCATTTGTAGAGAAGAGTCCTCTGTCTATAGACCTCGATCTTTTAGTCCTTAATGAACCCCTAGTCATTTTCAACAATGACCCTTGTGACGTAACCCCGCGCGTCGAATGAGTAGCATCCACTTCAGCTGTTGTTGATTCTTTGATCACCCTGTCAAGGGGGCCCACTGAAAGAGCTAAAACATCCATGCTACCTATTACTCCATGCCCATCTGCTTCTGGGAAAACATCTCTCCTTTCGCTCACTTCTTTTTTTACCCCGACTAGTTTTCCCCTTGCCCAATCTCACTTTGGTATGCTGCCATTTTCCATGATAACACTCCCATTTGTGTCCCCGCATTATCATACATCTAAGGTTTCTCCTTCTGTCACCCTTTTTGGTCTCCCTCTAGGTGCTTCCATTTCTGTACAAAGCATTGATACACTACAGAGTCTCCAAGGGCATTTTGATGCAACCAAGCAGGCCAGATAGGCCAAAAAGCATAAACAATAGTTAAAGAATGCCACATAGCTGGCTGCCAAGAAGATTGAAGCTTTCTTCAATGAAGAGAAAAATTATCTGCTGATCACTACCATGAATCCACTCATGTCCAATCCCAAGGGACAAATGAAAATGGAAGATTACGACATCAAAGCCATGGGTCTAGATTTAAATGAAACTCGCCTATGCGACAAGGTGGTCCTAACTAAGGCCACTCAAAAGGTGGCATATGTGGATTATGAAAGGTTGGACATAAAATTGAAGAAGCATGATGTAGAGTTGATAAATGTAAGGGATACAATGAGCAGGTTGTAGACAGAGATCAAGGCCAAAGATGTTGAGATGGCCCACATAAGACAGATACAAAATCAGTAGGGAGAAGCAACTAAGTTGCTCAAGGAGGTGCAAGGTGAACAGGCTTAGTTGTATGCTGAAATTGAAAAGTTAAGAGTTGAGCTTGCTATTGAGCACCAAACAAATGTTGAGTACCAATGTACTCAAGAAAACATACAGAGAGAGTTGGATGGTGTCCGATCTCAAGCTTCCAACAATCTACAAAAGGCCCAGGTGGAAGTAGAAAAGTCAAGAAAAGAGAGACAGGAGATCATGTCCACTCTACAGGCTTGCGACCAAAAGATTATAAGGCTGAACTCTGAACTAAGAAATGCCCTTCGAGAGAAAAATCAAATGGAGGAGAATGTAAGAGTGAGAGAGGATCAGTTCCATTAGGAGTTAACTGTTGCACAAGGGTCTAGGACCCTCCTGATATTGAAGAAGCTAATATCCACACACTAGGAATGGATCATAGTTGCAGTTGCCATTCTCAGGCCAGCCCTACAGTTCTTAAGGGATGCTTAGGAATTAAACGGAAAGGTTGGCCTAGATGCTGACCAAATTCTATAGATATATGCTCCCTGAGTAGTGGAATCACAAAGTTTTATTTCTAGATTGTGTGGCCATTGATGAGGCCCTAAGAAGTGCAGTAATTATGGATCGAAGGGCCACCTCTAGCCAAGCAAGAAAATTCATCAAATGCCACAAAGTCGTAGAAAGGAGCAAGAAACTCTAGGAAATGCTAAGCAAAAGGGCCGACAAAATCAAGAAGGATTTCAATGTTCTACTTAGCTTCATTTTTCCTCCCCCTTTCTCACCAGATGGATATGTGATATTAGTTGAGCATATCACAGATGCAATCATACAAAAGGTTGAAACTTCTATAGAACTCCTAGGTTCAAGCACGACACCCACTATTGATGAAATTGAGCATGAAATCTTTCCTCTTTCTCATCTCTATTATCACCTTGGGGTTGTTTCAGCAAGATGGGGAGTTTTTTTCTTCAATGAAGTCTTTGAATTAGATCAAGTGTATGAGATCATTCGCAGTCTCATCCGATCCACTGATTTGGACTAGGAGGTGCAACATTATACCTTCCTGAAATTCCAAGAATTTCTAGAGCTCTAGGTTTGTGCCTTTGCAAGCGAAGGCCCCCTGTGAGTCACCAGAACTGTGAAGCAATTTTTCCTTAATCTTCTTTTGATTTTCAACTTTTATATACATCTTTGGCTTCAAGATCAATCCATGCTTAAAGCAAAATTTGTTCTAAAAGATGTGCAATGTACCACGTGGTGGTTGTGTTACTTTTTTTTATTGTCTTCCTTTCAGGAGAAAGCTGGGGCACATGTTAGTTTGGCGAGGATTTTCTCTTTAAGGCTATTTTCACAAATCTAAGATTCCCTGCCCACTCGACACATCATCTCTTGGCTTTGGGTAGGTTGCACTTTAAAGGGAAATCTCTTTTAGAGTTTGTTGGAGCATGCTAGGTCTTTCTTATTTTCAAGCTAGAAACTTCAAGTCGGCACTGTCGACCTATGTGATTGGTCAACCAAATTTTTCAAGGCTATTTTCTAGGATCCAATTGCTTTTAGATAGCAATCTTTGCTAAATATCTAAGGATGTTAATGTGGTAATTGGGAATTAATGAGAAAATATTGTTGCGATCTAATCAAAGATCTACGATTGGATCGTAAGCTATTAGACACAGGCATCTAGCAGTAATTACTTTTGGGTGTTGGCGATGTTTCTTTCTCTTTTTAGCTATAAATAGGAGGCGGTAATAGAAGGAAGGAGTTCACTCCCAAAAAAGCTCCTTTTTTGGAAAAGGAAATTCTTTTAGTTTTCCTTAGTTATAGAAGTATTTTCAGAAGTTTAAAAGTTGGTAGAACATTTCTTTTCTTTGGCATGTTATATTGTTTTAACTCAAAATATTATCAGATTGGCATCTGACCTTTATTTATTAAAGTTCATTTGATATTTAAGCATGTACTATTTGGAAGAAATCTTTGAAAATGTGCATGTTATGGCCTTTATCAAGTTCCTTCTTTATGCTTTCGTCCAGAATAAAAAACTATGTTAAGCTTGATTCAAATAGTTTGAGTAGTTGATTTCCATGCTATAGGCTTATATGAAATAGTAATAACTTGTGGAAATTGGATTATATCCATTGAACTTCTCTATTTTCTTGAAGGGTTGTTGTTTTTTCATATTATGCTGTAAAAAGAGTAAGAGTTTATGTAATTTTTGAAATTTTTTTGTTAAATTTGGGAACTTTTATGTTTGATTGGACCGTAATGAAAACTTCCCATGAGGAGATTTGAAAGACTGCACTGTGCTTGTATTTAGCCTTTGCTGCTCATTCTCTTCCCAATAATCAAGGGTTGTGGTATTCTGTGTCTAATATATAATTCATAGAAAATAATTAGGTTTGAAATGTTGTAAAATCTTTGGCACATCACCATTTTCATGTTTTATATTTACATTTATTCTACCCTTTTCTCCATACTCAAAGAAGAGTCGACTTTCTATAAAAATCCCTGAGGTATTCAGTGAGGTGCAAATTGGTCCCCCACTCATTGAATTTCCCATAAGGTTGTCGGAGAGGTGAAACCTTTGATGATCAATAGTACCCAAGAATATATAAAACTATCTTTATTACCCATATCATTGAGAGCATAATATTCAAAAATCAAGTGGAATAAGATCTAATATTGTGGCACATTAGGGTCCATCCTTAACCCATAGGATATAAATATCAAGGAATAGGTTTACACTATAAACCAAAAAGTGTGGTTCTACTATGTGAGGGAATAGAGAAGGGGTAATGTCCATGGATAAATTATGCCTTCTAATGGAGGTCCGTAAGATCAATGACTAAATCCATGAAGAATTAGAACATTCTAATTGAGGTCCTCTATCTCTCAAGCCCTAGTAATGATAGCTTGCCCTCAATATAGTGGGAGGGATAACTCTAGAGGAAAACACAAACATAATATAAGACATTAATATTTAAAAGATGAATCACACACTTATTTCAACAAGAACACACTGATACAAAATTCATATCCTCTCCAATCTCAACAATTTTCTTACAAACTCATTTTTATCAAAAAGGGTATACATAGATGGATCTCCCAAGATTTCTACCTTACCCTTACCCCAAAGTAGATACCCTACATCACTTACTTGAGGCACAACACAAATTATTCAGGTTTTCTACAAGTCACAATATATTGACCTTCTATGAGCTCTACCACTTTGTACCGCATGAGTAAAACACACACTTCACTTACTCATACAAAGCCCTTTCTACAATAATGGTGAGCTTATAATTTCTTCCATATCCACTCATTTTTCATTTAATAACTTATTCTAAATTATATACAATCATAGATTAACTATCAACTACATTTTAATTAAAAATTTGATGTCTAGAGAATATGTCACACATTTAATTTTTTATTATCTCATTTCACTAGGTTTTACTCCTTTTACCTATCACTAATGTCACTTTTAACACAAACATGTAAGGTGAAATATTTTTTTCAATAACCAATTATAGTTTTTTTTCTCCACCTAGTATAACTATGTTCATTATGGTTTTAAGTTTTCTAGTTGTATCTTCATACAAATCTAAATTTATATGACCCATTTCAAGGATTTACTATTCTTCAAGATTTTACCACCCTTATAATAGTCTTGCATTTGATTATTCTTCAAATGTTCATAAAGGTTTCACAACTCATTATTTATTAAAGGCTTAAATAATTTTACATTTTTATGTTCTAAAATTTAACCATTTAGTATATTTTACACCTATCTCTTCACATAAAACTTTCATCGAGTCATATAATACAAGAATTCACACATAAGTGGTAAAGTGTCTTAGGTAAGATTTGACCCATAGCTACTTGTCTATCTAGTTTTTTATCTCATTAAATGTAGCCCATTAAATAACTAAAAATTTGACTAAGTATTATTAATATTTTAATCAAATACAAATATTGATATTTAGAAAACTTATGGAAGAACACAATTGAATGTACTCCATATCACAAAAATTAATGGTTTACTTTATTTAAGGTTGATAATGTTAAAAATTAACTTGGATGAATTAAACGACAACCTTCATCTACTAATTTATCGCTAATATTTATATTAAATTATATTTTGAAGTCATTTGACCTTATAATTTAATCTTTATCTTTATCTTATCAACACATTTTTTTTTACGTAAAGGTGGCATAGCCACAAATTTATTGATAATATAAAGAGAAAATTACATAGAGTACAAAGGGTTGCAGAGGGAGAATTTTTTTTGTGAAACCTAGAAGTAGCAAATGACTGAAAGCCAAAGGATATAAAAATTTATAATATTTTCACCAACAGGAGCAAGAAAAAAATTGTTTGAGTGACTAATCAAGAATAAAATGGAAAAACTAGGCTTGAGACACAAAACCTTGGTTGTACAATAGATGAGAGAAAACAGCTTAAGGAAGCAAAAGAACTAGTAGATAGGGCCAAAACTACCAACAAGAGGAGTAAGAGAGACAATAAGGTGTTGACAAAGATCCAACAAGAAGACTTGCACAAATTGTTGCCAAGAAATAGAGCTCTTCCAAAGCAAAAGATGTAGAAACATTGATAATATAATATCGAGATATGTCCAAGCTTAAACCAGTCCTAATAAGAAAAAATCCGAAAGAAGAAGAGAGAAAGAGTTTTTAAGAAGAGCTTCCCTCTAAAGAAACAATGTCCATAGGTGGAGGAAAGTGAGGTTCATCATGGGGCTCGATGAGAGCATGCTGAAGAAGTAGTCAAACTGCTTTGTATAGCATGTAGATAGGATCACTTACTAAATTTCCATATTGTTGCTTAAGAAGCCTCAAACAAAATTTGAATTCATTGGAGCAATCATTTAGAAGTCCATGAGCCATAGCGCAAAGAAATTTGGAGAGGCGGTTGTCAACTAGAAGGTGTTGCTTGCTAAAACACCCCCAACCAGGTTCAACCCTTGGAGGATGTCATATTTTTTTAGGGCCGGTTGTAATGACAAAAGAGGGCACACATGTGGCAATAAATAAGTGCCCGCAAGAAACTTAACTATTTTTATACATACCAGAACATCCATTAAGTTCAAAAAATTGAGATGCCAATTCATAAGGTAATGCCATAGTATGCATGTTCATCTAGTCAAAACCTAAAACAATTTGAATTGAATCCATTACTTGCTTACATTCAAAAGAAAATGCTCTTCTCAATTTTTCTTCAGTGAACAATGAGTCCACTCTGATTTCATGAACTCACGGAGGCACCAACACTCTAAAGATATTATCAATTGCAAGATACCAAGAATGTAAACCCCAATAGCCAACAAATAAATCAATCAAATAGCACATATGAAACTGGCTAGAGATGAGTATCAGTAAAGAAGTGGTCGCCATAACACTAGGAATAATACCTTCAACATGCCCCAAGTTGTGAACAATAAATGTTTAGGCATGAAGAGTACATACAAAAAGAGAAAATGCTACCAAGTGTTTAGTATTGGAAATGAATAATTTTAGCGAAGTACCCAAGCAAGAACATTTTATGCTAAAGAAGCAATGTAAGTCTCATTTTCGATGTCCAATCATGAGAGTAAGCTCTCATGATCAAACATCAAAAAAAGCAGTCTCATTTCCAAAATTAGCCCAAATTATGGACAACCATCATAATGAATTGAAGTTGGCTCACATGAACTTGAAATTAATGGAGATCCGCAGATGCAAAATTCCCTCAAAGATGTTCGAAAAAGGAAGCAAGCTCATTTTTAAGATATCAACGAAGGACAAGAGTCGTAGCCTTTTTGGAATTAGCTAAGATATGCCATGTGCCAGGTTGAAAAAAATACGGTCAGGAGTGAGATACAACTTTACCCTAACAAAATTATTTAATATCATTCGCCACCTTATGAAACATCTTAGAAAAGATAAGAATTTAGGTGAAATGAACAAGAATTTTGGGGACAATGAGAAAGCCTTGTCAGCAACCTGGATAAAATCACCATTTGCAGGGTGCCGACAATTCTTCATTATCATTACCATATTCAAAATCAGAATTGAAATGATGATCAAAGATATAATTTACACCCACACAAATAAAAACCCTGTGACATACGTTCACACATTGTTAAGAAATGAAAACAAGGACACTCACAAAATAGGGGTGACATGAATAGCCCGAATAAATATTATGATTTGAGATAAAAAAAAAAAAAAAACCTTCTCAAGCTATGTGAACTCAAAATAAATTAAGAGATCTTTTCTTGGAAGAGAATATTGTATTCCTCAGTAGAAAATTCTTGGGAAATTATGTTGTCATCAATGGCTTTATTGGCTAAAAGATTTACAGCAACATTAGATTCCTTGTAGCAATGAGCAATAATATAACTTGGAAAATCATCAAGTTGTAATAAAATATATGATAAGATGTAATCCAAGTGCCAAGAATATGTGCCTCGATTCTTTAATGCCAAAATTTTTAACATTGAGTTCCCTTCAATGAAAAGATGAGATATTGATAATTTGTTTGCAAGATTAAGGCCCAAGCTTAAAGCTCTAAATTCCCCCACATTATTAGTGCCTTCAGGGATTTTTTCACACACTGCTGGAATGAAGGTACCATTCCAATCTCTTAAAACTACAACAATACTTGATTTTTCTAGGTTTCCCCTAGAGGCTCCATCAAAATTTAGTTTGGTGAAGCCTTGGGGCAGAGGAGACCATGTAAGATTGCTTCTTTTAGGAGAAAAGGATTTGGAAAAAACTGAACCAGCCATGAAGATCTTCAAAAAATGCCAACTTTTCATAATAAAAGCATCCCAAGAAGTAAAGTGCTTGCTTGTCTGAGTTTTTCTGTGAAGAGTTGAATAAGTTACCTCAAATATTGATATTTCAATTCTTTGAAGGACCTGTGAAACATTGGAAGGATTTTTTTTAAATTATGTTGTTTCTTTCCAACCAAATGTTCTAGATTAGAATGGAAGGGAAAATCTCCCAAAGGGGTGAAAATATGGAAAATGAACAAAGAGAAGGCCAAGAAAGAAAATTGAGGTAGAGGGAATTATGCAAAGGACTAGACCATCCAAGATTATTTAAGAGCCAACACCAAAAAGCTTGAGAAAATTCATAGTTCAACAAAAGGTGATCAGTGGACTCAAAAGCCTTCCCACACATAACACATGGGAAGAGATTAGTTATACCTAGTCTGTCCAACCTCAAGCCTATTAAAATTCTATCTTTAATTGCCAGCCAAGTAAATTCCTTAGCCTTGGGGAGAGTGTAAGGGCCCTAACAAAGCCTAATTGGAATGGAAGTACTCTGTTTGAAACTAACAAGAGAGTTGTAACCAACTTTAACATTGTATCAACTTGATTTGGATTTTAACCAAATGATTTCATCTTGTTTATTGAAAAGATAAACTTGTCTCTTATCAAGTTCGACCTTTAATGAAATTTTTAAATGAGATGGAACTCGCAAGAAACCAAAATCCTTCCATTTTCATAAAGCAAGATTTGAAGGATCAATGTCAAAATAATCTCAAACTTTATTGCCCCATCAGAATTTTAATTCTAATTCTAATTGATTCCAATCCCCCAGCTAACGAAGCGGCTTATGGTCATTCCAGACATCATCCCAAAAAAGGATTTTTTCCCCATTATCAATCACCCAAGAAAGGTGAGGAAGAAAGATTGATCTGCAGGAAGAGATGAAATTCCAGATCTTGGATCTTCAAGAGAGCTGCTTTTGCGTAACTATTCTTTCTTTATCAAGGGAGTCCAAGTATTTGTGTCTCATTAATTTACACCATTTAACATCAAGTTTAGTGTAGATTTTCCACACCAATTTTGCACCTTGTGCCTTGTTTTGGAGGAAGGTGTTTCTCAAGCCAACCCCACCATAGATTTTGGGTTCACAAATGGTGCCCCATGCAACAAGAGGTAGTTTCTTTTTGACAGTCACATTTTTTGACCAAAGGAAATCTCTAATAACTTTTTGTAAAATTTTCCCTTTCCCTTTCCCTTTAGGCAGGATTAAAACTGACATCAAATAAATTGGAAGGGGTCATAAAACGGATTTGAGCATAACCAATTTACCCACAAAAGAGAGCCATTTTGATTTACAAAGAGAAATTCTATTAGAAATTGAAGAAATCAGTCTATCCCAAAAATCATGTTTTTCCTTACCAAAGAAGATAGGAATACCCAAGTATTTACAAGGAAGATAATCACTATGAAAGCACCAAAATTTGAGTAATTTCCTTTTGATCAAAGGATCAACATTTAGAAAGAATATCTTTGATTTTGCGGGATTACAAACCTGTCCTGAATATAAACAATAAGTTGTTATAATATTTTTCATAACCTTTTCCTTTGCCATAGTAGCTTGACCCAAAAGAAGAGTGTCATACACAAAAATAGAGTGGGATATTGGAGATGAGAAGGACCGAATAGATATACCTTTTCATAATCTTGCATTTCAAGTTGAAATTATCGATCTACTCAAACCTTCCGCTAATAGGATAAAAAAAGAAGGAGATAGGGATTCCCCTTGCCTCACCCCTTGAGAGGGAAAAAAAAACCATGAGGTGATCCATTAATGATTATAGAAAATTTAGCCCTTGAGATACAAGAATGAAACCATTTATACCAAGCTTGTGAAAAGCCATAATTTTATTGATGAAATAGTGCTATTGAAATCATCCATCATTGTTGTTGGGGGGATTATTCCTCCTTTTTTTTTATTATTTTTTTTATAGCATTAAAGTCCCCCACAAAAATTTTAAAAGCAGAAGAATCAAGCTCTTAGCTTGAAGAAATTTGTTTCCAGATCTATCTTTTTCCAGCTAGAGTGCATGGGCCATAAACATTGCAAATCAAAAATTGTGTGTTTATTTTTAAACACCAAGTTGAAACCATTATCCAATTTCATTTGATTTCAAAATGATCAATTCTAATAAATATTTTGTTCCAAAGGGTGACTAGACCCCCCAAGGCACCAAGAGAAGGTGAGACAACCAAGTCACAATCATTCCAAGAACTAAAAGTTTCTCTAGTTGTTTGACAAGAGAGTTTAGTTTCCTGAAGCAGTATGATCTCTAAACATGTACCAAGTAGATGACGCTTTATCAAGCATTTTTTGTTAGGGGAGTTTAAGCCCCTAACATTCCAAGAGAGAACCCTTATTTCCCTTGAGGAGAGAGTCCCTCTCTCCTCTTCCTTTCAATTCTTTCTGAGGATTTAATCCCCGCAGTAGAATCACACTAGGTTTGCTTAATTATTTAGGTTACTTAATTTATCAACATTTACTCTCACTAGGTTTGCTTAATTATTTAGGTTACTCAATTTATTAATGGGACCACCTTTTGCACTCTCTTTATTAAGTAAGCATTATAATCTTCTATTACCTTTTTGGATAAAACCTTTCACTTACCCATTGATTAAGATTAACCTTAGGTTCTATAGTTTAATAAAGGTACAACTTACCTTGACTTGGGTGACTAGTATTTAACTATAATTTAAATTAAAGGCTAATCGACCTAGGGAACTCTTACTTCTTGATCTCTTGTTTTAAAAAAAATCCTTTAATTTAATAAGGGTTAAATCTTCCCTTCAAGCAATCTTATATGAGCAGTAATAGGGAGTTTACAAGGAATAACTACTTATTTGTGAATAGGTTTATCATTTTTTTAACCCAAATGGAATGAAATTTCTCACCTATTTAAATTAAAATTTCTTAAATTCTAAGATAGATTATATAATATATTTTCTTTTGTTATACAAGTCATTATTTATCAACAACAAGAGGTATTGTCAAATGTTTTCTTCTATTTAAGGTGGTACATAATAATGTCTATGGTCAATCATGATTTTACAATAAAAGAGAGACCTACAAAGGTCAAATGATTAAGGTTTACATGGTACAAAAACAAGTGTGTTTTTAGCTCAATTATTTATGTCTATATATGCTCTTAATGGAGCTAATTAAAAAAACAATCTATAGGATTCAATCGAAGGAAATAGGGTTCCACCTTTTGGGAGATGGAACTAAGGGTTATGACCTATTTCACTCTTCAATTCATTAGGAAATCCTAGAGATCCCTCAACCAAGATGACTCAATTAAGGGAAAGGGGGGTCTTTTTAGCTATTATGAGGGTTTCCTTAGGTGTGATTAAAAATGAGGTTCACCACTAAGCAAATGCTTAGAAAGAAAGAAATGGAAGTAATATGCAAATATGACTGTGACCTAGAAAGTGAAACTTAAAATTAGAATGAGAGACTAATGATAAACAAAGAAGCACTTGGAAGACTAGAGATGTCCAAATCAAGGTCTCAACTCTGAAATTTTGAATTTTGATGTGCACTAGGACTCATACACTAGACTGGGCGATTTAGTCCCAGTTTAGGGTTTCTAGGTTGGATTTGGAATCTACTACTGGTAAATCAGTATCTATAGAAAACTGTTGAAAATAGGTATATTGGGACTCATATGCCCAAGGTGGCGATTTAGTCCCAGTATTAGAGTTTGACTAAAACTTTTGTAGCCTCGAGTGATCTTCTATAGCTTTCATCTTGTCTGATCTCCAAGTCTGAAATTTTAAATTTTGGCCTGTAGGTGAGTTTCCATGAAGATGACAACTTTTTGACAACTTTGACAACTTTCTACAATCTTGCAACTTTTTCTTTGAAGGATCTTCAAATTCCAATTCACCTAATTTTGTAATCACACATGAAGAGAGAAAAATGTTGTTGTGTTAGTGGATAGAGGTTTGCCTTGGTCAAACCCCGTTTTGGTAATTAAACCTTGAAATGAAATAAAATAGAATGAAGGAATGATCAGTGAACAATATGCAATGTTGCAATTCACCAAACCCTTGTAATAAAGGCTACAATCTTGTGTGAAAAGGCTCCAATGGATGCTTCTTCATGGATAGACACGATGTTTACTAGCTCTAGTACCATAGAAATGATATTGAATGATTGTATCTAATAAATCATTTGCAGGACTGATGATTAGGGGAGAGGATCGGGTACTTGAGCACGTTCTAATAGTTGTTATAACATTTGTTGATTTAAAGTCTAATAGTTTTAACAATATTAGACCAATATTTGTGACTTTAAAGTTGTTAGTGTTGATGATGACTACCCATAATTGAATGAAACATATTCCTTAGATCTAAAAAGCAACAAATCATGTGATGCCACATCAACACACCAATAAAATATGATTTAGTGTACAACTATCTGTCTCTTTTTTTTGGGCTCTTTTGGACACCTCAACAAAAAGCATGTTGATGTGGCATCATATTTGATTATGTGGCCCTAAAACCTTAGTTATAAATAAAGGACTTATCAAGTAAGCCGTTGTAATAAATTTGAAGTGATTGAAAATTTCCACATAAGATTTTGAAAATCATGAAATTAAGATGCTCAACTACGAAATATATTGAGTAAGACTATTTCTGTGAGCCAAGAAGCTTGTGATGGTTTATCCACGGACAATACAACCAAACTTGAATCCTTCATAAACTTCAGCAAATTTTGTCGAAGTGACTTATGAGGACAAATAATATATGTGGAGCTTGGATAGATGATATGCAATAGTTCAGAAAAAAGTTTAAAATATTGAGTTCCAAAATTGCATGCAGCATTATGACATCACATTGATATAACAATTCAGATCTTTAGATATTGAATATAAAATCGGAAATATAAAAACTTTTGTGAAATGAAGTGCATGCCATCTAAGCCTATCACATGATAAAATCAGTGCAACATTGAAGTTTTAAAGTCGAGGCCAAATCCTTAACCCCTGATTCTATTCGAATATTATGTTATCATTCATCATTCCATAAAACGATCCTTACCATCGTTTAAGTCACAAGGTCTTTAAAATTCAATCTGATTATTACAGAAGTCGTGAACGAAGGATTATTACATAGAAATAATAAGAAGAATTAAAAAAAACATAGGATATATGTAATTAATTATTTTTACAATTATATTGTTTGAAGATTAATTTAGAGTAAGAAATCTACCAATTATTAATCAGAAGCGTTGATATAGTATTCTTTAATAGATAATAAGTTTAAACTTATTATATACTATCAAAAAAAAATTCGTGAATGGATACCAAACAAGTATCAAATGGACAACCTGAAACAGCAAACAGTTTCTTCTAATTATCTTACCAATCAATCAATAATGCCCAATAAATCCAGTCATGCAGAATAAAAAGTTTAAGTAGTCTACCCCAATTGTAAGGAAGTGTCTGAAACCTCATTGTGTTGAATGCTTGTCTTGTGTTGGCTCATGGGAGTGTAAAAATTATATATAATTTCAGATGATTGAGAATGATCAGGAGTTTCCAAAGGCTCAATCGACAAGAATTCCACTGCAGTGTTATTCTCCAAATTGGAGCACTGTTTCAACTGCTCAACACACAGACACACCTTTGTTTTAATCAATCAGAAGAAATGAAATGCAGTGCAAAGAAATATAAATGCCAATTCGAGAAAACATAGCTACCTCCAAGTGAAGTCTGGCATTCTCCTCCTCAAGTTGCTTTCCCTACTTACAATGCGAATGAGCCAAGGAAAAGTTCAATGTATCTATTAATAAACCAAATTATTTTTTTCTTTTGAGATAAAAGGAAATGATTTAAATCACGATAAAAGAAATATTTCATGAGATGATTTAACAATGTAAATTTTCTGATAAGATGCAATGGTTTAAATCACCATCAAAGGAAACGCTCAAATTTGTTTGAGTCACTTAAATTGCATGAGATGGCATCTCTTGGAGAAACTTCACAATGCTACAACATTCTACCCCTTGTTTATGCTTTTGTGATCCGGAGCAAGCAATTTTGAATAATTAATCCCCGAAAAGAACAGAAAATGCATTAAATGCCCCATCCGATGAAATCAAATTTGGGCAGTTTCCCCCTTGCCGTGTCTGACCACCTTGCTAGACAACAACAAATTAATTGTGGTGGTTGAATTTGAATTGAGGTGCCAGATTTTTGGAAAGGAAACAAAGACAAAAAGAAGAATAGAATGAATTATTCAAGAGAGAAGAAGAAGGAGACAGAGGCAAAAAAGTTTTGCAGCAGCAACAGAAAGGAAGAATGTTTAGCAGAACATAATAGAAAGTGAAAGTTTAGGAGAACTTGCAATAAAAGAGAACATTGGCAGTGCCCGTTGCCTGCATCGTTTCTAGCACGAAAGAGCACGCTAAGAAGAAGATGCTCGAACTGCATAGTTTTTTGTATGAAGCATGTACAAAGCATTAACTCTAAGTTTTTGAATGTAATCTTTTTGATGAAATAGAAAATCGAATATTTATATTTTTGTCTCCTTGTGTTTATCTCCTTCCAGATGTGCATGTTTTTCATTCTTTTCCCACTGTAGTTGGGTATTTTTCCCAAAAAATTGGTATCAGAGCCCTAAGTTTTTTGGGTATTTACTTTGTTAAAGCCCTAGCTTTGTTCCTAGGCGTGTAGTTACAGAACTTTAGTTTCTGGGTATTTTGGAAAGCCCTAGTTTTCTAGGCAGTGAAGAAAAGCTCTAGATTTTATCTGGGTATTTGTAGTTCTTCCCCATTTAGCAAAATGGTTGGAGGAGACAATAGGAGTTGGCAGCAACCACCTATATTTGATGGAAAAAATTATGATGTTTGGGCAAAGAAAATGAAAACTATCTTAGTAGCAAATGATTTGTGGGAATTAGTAGCAAATGGGTTCACATATGTGACTAACCCAAATGCATTTGCAGCATTGAGCAATGCTCAAAAGAACCAATTGAAGGAGATAAGGAAAAATGATGCAAAATCCCTCAGTCTGATTAAGGCAGCCTTGACAGAGGCTATCTTCCCTCAAATAGCAGCAGCTAGTTATGCAAAAGAAGCATGGGAAACACTTCAAACCACCTGCAAAGGGTCTGAGAAAGTCAGGTCAGTGAAACTCCAGTTGCAAAGGAGAGAATTTGAGACCATGCAAATGAAGGACAGTGAGTCCATTTTAGATTTTCATACAAGGGCTTCCACCTTGATTAACCAATTGAGGATAAATGGAGAAACCATGGAAGAGCAGAAGATTGTGGAAAATATTCTCAGAATTTTACCCACAAAATTTGACCTTGTGGTTATTGCCATAGAAGAGGAAAAGTACCTCTCAACACTATCAGTTGATGAGTTAATGGGTTCACTTCAAACCCATGAGCAGCGCCTAAATAGATCTGCAAATTCCTCCCAAGAACAAGCCTTCAAAGCACAAGAAAATGTGAGAGGCAAGGGAAGAGGAAGAAATGGTAGAGGAAGAGGTCAAAGAGGCAGAGGTAGAAGCAACTCCGGAAGAGGAGGATCAAGCAGTCAGGAGGAGGTCAGCACCTCCCAATTAGACTTCCAAAACATAAATAAAAATAGTAGCTCGAATCAGAGATCTAATAAGAGCAATGTGCAGTGTTACTACTGTCACAAGTATGGTCACTATGCAAGTGAACGCAGGAAGAAACAACGTGACCAAGGGAGTCAAAATGCAAACGTAGCAAATGAGAACAAGGCTGAAAATGAAAAATAGTCTCAAGTGTTCATTGCATGCAATCTTGCAGAACAGAACAACGCTAAAGTTTGGTACTTGGACAGTGGCTGTAGCAACCACATGAGTGGTAACAAAAATTTATTTGCCTCCATTGACCACAACATTAAGTTTGAAATCAAAATGGGCAACAATGAGAAAGTTCCAGTCATGGGCAAGGGCATAGTGTGCCTACAAACCAAGCATGGTGAAGAAAGACAACTCCATGATGTCTTTTATGCCCCAGGAATGAAACACAATCTCTTGAGCATTGGACAGATGGTCCAAAATGGATATAGAGTGCTAATGGAGAAAGGGGAGTGCATCATCTATGACAGAGATGGAAGCAAGAAAGTTATGGCAGCGGTTCAAATGACAAAAAACCAAATGTTTCCCCTCAAAATGCAAATCTCAGCATAGTCAACAGGCTTGCAGTAGTCAGCCTTCAAAACAGTCATCCAAGACCCATCCAAGCTTTGGAATTTGAGCTATGGGCATCTAAGTTATTCTAGTTTAAATATTTTAGCTAAAAAAGATATGGTTAGGGGCCTACCAATAATTGTAGAGCCCGATGGAAAGTGTGAAGCATGCATCCTAGGTAAACAACATAGGCAGCCTTTTCAATCAGAGCATTCTAGGAGAGCTAGAGCACCACTAGATTTGGTGCATTCAGATTTGTGTGGTCCCATGAAGACCCCAACCCTAGGAGGAAATGTCTATTTCATGACACTCATAGATGACTATAGTAGAAAAATCTGGGTGTAATTTTTTAAGAACAAATCAGATGCATTTGAGAAGTTCAAAGAGTTTAAGGCCTTGGCTAAAAAGCAAAGCAGCCATTATATTAAACTCCTGAGAACGGACAGAGGGGGAGAGTATATCTCTCATGAGTTTATGAATTTTTGCAAGTCTCGTGGTATTCAGAGACAACTCACAGCCTAGTATACTCCATAGCAAAATGGAGTGGCTGAAAGGAAGAATAGAACCATCACGGAGATGGCAGCAAGCATGTTGAAGGCAAAAGGTTTGTCTAATGAGTATTGGGGTGATGTTGTAGCAACAACAGTCTACATTTTGAATAGGTGCCCCACAAAGGCCGTTCGTAATAGAATCCCACAAGAAGCATGGACGAAATCCAAATGGAGTGTTGAGCATTTGAGAATATTTGGATGTGTGGCATATGCACTCGTGCCAAAAGAGAAAAGGTAGAAATTTGATGACAAAGGAGAAAAATGCATTTTCATAGGCTATAGTGAAGAATCCAAAGCCTATAGATTGTATAATCCCATCACCAAGATAGTGGTGATTAGCAGGGACGTTGAATTCATTGAAAATGAGTCATGGGATGGAATAGTTGATAACAATACAGGTATTTCAGTATCAATACCCTTTGAAGATGAAGAAGATGCAGAAGGGAGATACTCTGGAACCTTATAGCAAGGTAATAGTTCAGAAAATAGCAGTAGTAGCTCTGAAAACTTTCAGCAGGGAAGTTGCTCCAGAAACTTCCAACATGGTAGATGCTCTGGAAGTTCACAATAGAAGTCTTCTTCATCAAGCCAACAATCAAGTAGCTTTGAAAATTCTGATCCTACGCTTGCATCATTGATGCCACAAAAGACAAGAAGCGTGAGGGAAATTTATGACAGCGAAAGGTATGATGATTTAGATGAGAATTCAGATTTTACTCTGTTTTCTTATAGTGATCCAATGTATTTTGAAGAAGCCATGAAAGATGAAAAATGGTGTAATGCCATAGATGAAGAAATGGATGCTATAGTGAGAAACAAAACATGGGAGCTCACTATTTTACCCAAAGGGAAATCAGTCATTGGAGTTAAGTGGGTCTATAAGACCAAATGCACTGCTGATGGTAGGATTGAAAGGCATAAAGCAAGGTTGGTTGTTAAGGGATACAAACAACATCCTAGAAGTGACTATGATGAAATATATGCACTAGTTGCAAGGCTGAAAATAGTGCGGGTAGTCTTAGCATTTGCAGCCCAACACAAATGGGAAGTATTACAAATGGATATGAAATCAGCATTCTTGAATGGAGTGCTAAAAGAAGAGGTGTATGTGAAGCAGCCACTTGGCTACGAAGTTCCAGGGAAAGAGGACAAATTCTATAGGCTCTAGAAAGCTCTTTACGGGCTAAAACAAGCACCACGGGCATGGTACAATAGAATTGATTGATACCTTATGAGCAATGGCTTTACCAAAAGTGGTAGTGAGCCCACACTCTACATCAAGGCTACCAATGGTGAGATTCTTATTGTTCTTTTTTGTAGATGATTTAATTTTCATAGGAAATAGTAATCTTTTTACTGTTGATTTCAAAGAGACAATGAAAAATGAGTTTGAAATGACAGACCTAGATTTGCTAAAATATTTCCTAGGCATAGAGGTCCAACAAATAGATCATGGAATCTTTATTTCACAAACAAGCTATGCTAAACAAATCTTGAAAAGATTTAGAATGTTGGACAGCAAACCAGCCCCAACCCCAATAGCTACAGGTCTGAAATTAAGCAAAGAGGACAGCAGCAATAATGTTAACCCAACCCTCTACTAGAGCATGGTTGG
>VDFB02154147.1:0-14560 GCA_007258455.2 Sequoia sempervirens | reverse complement strand
GGCTAAATCTTTAGGGTTAACAACTATTTCGGTCTTCATTCCACTCTTCAAAATATTTCCAAGTGCATTATTTATGTTTTATTTCCCTATTCTCTTCTATTTGCATTTGTATTCATCTTTCTAAGTGTTTTTGCATACAACACTGTGTTTTCAAACACCTTGCATTTCATTAGATTTTCATTAATAATCAGTCTATTTTATCCATTATTTACATTTAGATCATTTAATTTAGACATAATTCAATCATATTAGAATTATTCTTTAGTGAACCTCCAATTTTTTGTGGGATACCTTTCTCGTTTTAGGTGAAAAACCCTAGAAGTGTAAAAGAGAAGCACCTACAAAAATTTGTAGTTCAACTGGAATATCATAGTGGTTGATTTGAATTCACTGAAATCTTGAAAATATGCTATACTAGGACTCATATTCCACAAGTGGCATATCAGTCCCACTCTAGTTTTTTGGAGGGTCAAGACCTAAATCTTCTCTCCAATCTCTGCTCTTCCTTCCACACTGTATTTCGGGATCTGAAAACTTGATTTGCAAACTATAGGTGACCTTCCATGAAGATGAAAACCTTGTGACAACTTTATGACTTTCTTCAATCTTGCAACCTAGTCTTCAAAGGATCTTCAAGCCCTAAGACACCTAGATTTGCAATTACACATGTAGAGAGAGAAACTTGTGGATTGTTAGAGGATAGGGGTTTGGCCAGGTCAATCCTTGTTTAGGTAATTAAACCTTATGATGAAATAATGAAACATGAACATAGAAAATGAAACATGAAACATGAAACATGAACAATGATACCTTGAGTGATGTCTTGAGATGTAAATCAACAATCTAATTATGAAATGGCCATGTATAATGTAGATCCTGATCTTGAATTAGATGTGAAACAATGCTTGCAAATGGATCTTCAATGCTACATCACAACATTATCTCAACAACATGCTTGATGCATTATGATCTTGAGATGATGATGGATCTTCAATTACTACAACAAATGATGAATAATTTTTCCCTTGAATGCCTTATAAATTATCTTGTAAACTCTCTTGACACTCTTATGAAGTCTTGGAATGCTTAATTCTTGATTGCTTATGTTGATATCATGAAGGCTTAGGTGAAATAATGATTTGATACCTTGTTTATATAGGAAATCCATCCAATTTACCATTTATTAGATCTTGGAGGCTGACATTCATGAAATTTGAACTTAAAACCTTGATTTCTCACTCAAAACCCTAAAAAGGGGCCAAATGGGACTCATACACCACTTGTGGTATATAGGTTCCATTTGGAAGGGATTCATATGTCCAAGGTGGTGTATAGGTCTCATCTGGATGGGACTCATATGCCCAAGGTGGTGTATAGGTCCCACTAAGCCTTTTTGGACAGAGGAAACCTTGGGGAGTTAAAATATTAAGTGTATTTGATGTCTATGTTAGGATTTTGGTTGAAATAAGCCTTGAGATCCAAAACAAAGGGTCTTAGGGGCCTATTAATAATGATATAAGGAAAAATTAGGTTAATTTAGCTTAAAAGGGTCCTAAATCCAATGTGAATGTGGAAAAAAAATTACAATAGTAGATCAAGGCAACATTAGGTCCATTTTAATGTCAATCATTCCTAAATTAAGTGCAAAAATGTAAAGGGATACTTTTTCTTTTGCCACATTTAGCTCCCATTGTATTAAGGAAAAGTTTTCAAGTTAGCTGCAAGTAGCATAAAAATAAATCCCAATCAACAATAGACCACAATGGATTTAAAAAAGAAACATAAAAACATGAAACAAAGTCACCTAGTCTTCAAGCCTCCCTTGATTGACCTATATTTCCCTTTTCCACCTTGCTAAAAATAGTATGATTTCCCTCGGATTTTGAGTGCAACTATAACCTATGCCAAAGACAAGCAATATATTGAAGTATTATGAGTGCTCAAGTATTCAAGTCCTCAAGCATGCTAAAAATAACTTTGTGTGTCTAAAATGGATTGAGAGAGAGCCTTTGAAAGAATTCCAAATTTAGAATGGATGGCCAGGATTAAAAGTTGGTGAAACCCTAAGATCAAAGGCCAGGATTAAATGTGATGAGGAGGATTAGGGTTAGGGAAAAATTAGGTCAAAGTTAGGGAAAGCTTTGAAATGAAGGGTTGATATTTAGCCCATTGAATCAATGGTGGAAAATAAATGAGATACAATAAGAGGTAGTTGAAAAATCAAATAATAATAGAAATTATTTGATTTATGGAGGAAGGTTGACTTATGAATTAAATAATGGTTTAATTCATAAATGGGAATGAGACAAAAGGAAATAAATAATTATTTTTATTATTTACTTGTGGGATGAAAATGGGTTAAATAGATAAAGTTATTTAATTGAAGGATAAATGGTCATGTTATTAAATTGTTAATGGTAATTATTTAATTGTAGGTGAGGGAGAATCATTGTTGTCATAGCAAAATGTGATATGCGGGTCTAGGCCATTTTTATGTGTCTACATTTTTCCCCTCTTTGACATAATGCAGTTTATTGCATTGTGTCAAATAAAACAAGTCAAAAATATGCCCAATGTGAAAGTGAGGGGAGGAAGGTTGATGAGGAGGTAGTGGTATGCCCCCTTGAGAGGACAAGATGATTGAAAGAACATGAGTGTTCTCTCAAAATGGATGAGAAGACAAGAGGATGGAGGAATAACGGAAATGTTAGCATGAAAGATGTGGATGTTAGGATGAAAAAGGAATACTTCAAGATTTTGCAAATAACATCATAGGTGTTGCATAATCATCATTGGGTGATAAAATGTTACAAATGGACAACAAACACCATGATATGTGTTGATCATCAAAGCTTGCGCCTCTCTAATAGTCTTATGGGGAATTCAGTGAGTGGGGGACAAATTATGTCTCAATGAATACCTCTGGGGTTTTTATAGAAAACTACCTCTTCTTTGGGGTTTTGAGATAAGGGGAGAAGAAAATGTAAACATAAAACATAAAAAGGTGATGTGCCAAAGCTTTTACAACATTTCAAACCCAAATCATTCCTATGATTGATATAAATAGATACAAAACGCCACAACCCTTCGTTGTTGGAAAGAGAACGAATAACAAAGGCCAACTTCAAGCACAGTGTAGAATTTTAGATCTTTCTATAGGAAATGTTCATTAAGGTCTGATCAAACATAAGGATTTATTATGGGTAACATAACAATATTTCAAAAATCACATGAACTCTTCCTCCTAATACAACATAGCATAACGAAATAACAACTTTTAGAAAAATAGAGAAGTTCAATGACATAGTCCAGTTTTCGTAAGTCACTACTCTACCATACGAGCATAAAGCATAGAAATATGCTACTTAAACTACACAGATATAGCTTGCAAGAGACAGTGTTTCATTCATAACAATAATATAAAGAAAGAAAACTTGAAAGAGGCCATACATGCATAGTCTCAACAATTTCTCCTCAATAGTTCATGCTTTTAAATATCAAATGAACTTTGAAACAAAGGTTGGATGCTAATCTGACAATATTTTAAACCTTAATTGATATAACATGCAAAAGTAAAGTAATTTTGCAACTTGCTTCTAAAAATAATTCTAAAACCCTAAGAAAAGTAAAGAAATTTTTCTTAACAAAGAAAATATCACTTGGAAAAATCCTCTTTTCTTTGTGTCATCACCCTCCCTATATAGCCAGAACAAAAGATAGACGCACCCTCACCAAGTAATTAGCACTAGGTGTTCTCATGCTAATAGCACATGATCTTGACTATATTCATAGGGTTGCAATGATCTTTGCACATCAATTCTCAACTACTATATTAATATCCTTTAGATATTTTAGCAAAGATAGAGGCTCATAAATGATCAAATCCTAAAAACAACCTAGAAAAAGGCCCAGTTGACCCATCCCATCACTCCCAAGCATCGTCTCAAAACTTCCATCCCAAAAACCAAGAAAAAGAAAATAAAAGGCCAACCAACTCCAACAAACTCCTCAATTAGATTACTCCATAGGAGGTGAAAATAGCCTACGGTGAAGAGATGACATGTGAGCAAGGTGGAAACTCTTGAGCTTATGAATACAACTCCCAAGAAAAATTCTAACGAATCAACACGTATCCCAAACTCTCTCCCAAAAGGAAGATGAAAGATCAAAGCTCCAGAGCCACCATGTCGCGTATTGCACATATTTTTGATGATTCGATCTGAACACGGGTGCACCCAAAGCTAAAAACAATTATGCAAGCCAAAAATATAAAAATGACTAAGGAAAAAAAAGTACTTCATAGTTCTGGTGATTCACAAGGGTCTTCACTCTGCGAGGATACAAACGTAAGCCTCTGGTTGTTATTTGAGTTTGATGAAAGTGACACGCTGAGCCTCCCAATCTACATTAGTTGGTAGAACAAGGGTTTTGATCTTCTTGTATGCTTACTCAAGATCGAAAATCTCCCTAAAAGAGATGAGCCCCCTTCTAGGAGAAATCACACCCAGGTGATAATAGAGCCAAGAAAGAGGGTAGATCTTGTGCTCAACATCATCCATCATGGGTGTGGCACTCAAGCTCAAAAGTTCTATGGTGGTTTGGATCTTGCGTCAGACTGCATCATTCATTTGCTCCATTGTCAGTGCATGTTCATCTAGGGAAAGAAGATGAGGAAACCCGAAACCAACCAGGATAGTGAAGTCCTTGATCTCAATGACCCATTTATTCAACACCATATGGTAATCCTTACATTTTACTGCAACCATGTGACAGTTGATGATCTCATTGGCTTTGATGGAGGTGACCTACTGATCAAGAATTCCTGCTCTTTCAAGAACCTAATTAGTGGCGTTGCACAATTTGGAGATGAAATTTTGGGAATCTGCCACTCAGGGTGAACATTTTTACATGAAGTGATCAACCATCAAACTGACTTTGGCATTCAGTTCCTAAACATCCCTTAGAAATTACAAGGTGAGTCCCAAAACACACACACCAGTTGCTATCCACTCCCAATGCATAGCTATCAGCCTTCTCATTATAGGGAGGGGTCCAAATCCTCTTACAACAGTTAACTCCTAGTTAAATCGAGCATCTCTTGCCCTGGTATTTTCTTCCATTTGACCCTTCTCCCGAAGAGTGTTTTCCAACTCAGAGCTTAGTCTTCAGACTTCTTCTCTTGACTCTTTTACCTCTATCTGGATCCTTTGAAGATCATCAATATTTTAGGATTGGGCATCACTTAACTCTCTCTTTAAGTTTTTAATTTCAGCACGAAGCTAAACTTGTTCATTCTGAGCATCTGCAAGCAACCTGGACATGTCTCCTTGTTGGCCTTGAATTTTCCTTACATAGGTTACTTTAGCCTCCTTGGCTCAGACTTCATTTTGTAGTCTACTCACTATTCCTTTTACATTTTCCAACTCAACCTCACGCTTCCTTAATTGCCTATCCAACCTTTCATAGTCAACATATACTACCCTCTGCGTGGCTTTGGCTAGGACCATTTTATCATGCGGACGAGTTTCGCTCAAGTCTAGGCCCATAGCATGAATGTCATAATCTTCCATATACATTTGTCCTTCGGGCTTGGAAGCGAGTGGCTTCATGGTGGTAATAAGCAGAGAGTTTTTCTCTTCATTAAAACAGGCTTCGATCCTCTTAGTGGCAGGCCCCTCAACATTTTTGACAACATTTTCTACTTCCTGGCCTTTAAACGCCCAGCCTAATTCGGGAGAAGCTCGAGTAATACCATTTCTTTTGCTACAATGGAGTGCCAGAGGGTAGTCCAAAAAAGGTGATGGTAGGGGAAACTTCAAATTTGTGAGCCTGGGGGGATGCAAAGGGCAACGTGATCATAGAAAAGGCGGGACACCAAATGGAGCAAGGGAAGAAATAATAGGGGTAAACATGGAAATAGGTTGATGGAGAGGTGCCTTCCTGGAAGTAGATGGGCAAGGAGTAATGGGAAAAGCAATAGTTTTAGTAGTTCCAATGGGGGCCTTTAACAAGGCAACTAATGACACAACAACGACCACAGTGGATGATGCTCCTTTAGTGCATGGAAAGGTTTCAGTAGGTTCATTGACAATGGAAGGAGGTACATCCAACATTACTAGTTTGAGAACTGAATATGGAGAATTACCTTCGATAGGAGGAGGCAGGGGATTGACCAAAGACACAAAAAAATAGGGGAAGAAGAGGGGTACTGAACTTACTTGAGCTTGCAAATGGATGAAACATTTGGCAGGGTAGACTCCACTTCTTCTTCCTGTCGGACTAGTATGTTAGGGGTACCCAAGTCTTGGATCCTCCTTCACTTTGCACGATTAGGACCAACACGTTCTAATCCCCTGGCTGCAGAGTCCTCTGACATTTGACCTTCAACAACCACTGAGGATCCCCTTGGGGACTGTCGAGCCCCTTTTGCTTTACTTCGAGTGTGGTAGGTAGATAGAATTTGTGGACCCCCTTGCCCCAAATCTCTTTGGATGTCAAGTTCTCAAGATTTGGGAACCAGGAGTGGAACTTGTTCCTTGTCAATTGCATGGCTCATCTCTGGATTGTTGTTGTTGGAATCAGCCTCTTTGTCATATATGTCCTCAAATTCCTCATCAAGTTGAAAGCTACTGAAAAAGGCACTTGGATTTCTCATCTCTTGTTGGAACCTCCAGAAGTCTACCTTCTTTCTTTCTGACCATCCCTTACACCTCAGCTACACATTGGTAGATTTACCCATTAGGAGATTCCTCTAATATTGTGCTTTGGGATCATAAAAACTTAGCGATTTTGGCCACTCTTCTAGAATATGGGCTAGGTCAATGCATACTTCCGCACTCTATCAGCCATGATTTCTCCTTCTTTGGAAATATTCCCTAACCTTGTGCCTTAAACTAAAATTCTCGACTAGGTTATAATTACATTTGTCACAAATGAGGACCAAACCTAGAGTTGCTAGTAAATTTTTGATCTCATCCTCAACCTTCCACTTAGCTAGTATCACCTGACTCTTTGCAATCATGAGATGAACATCAAAAAGCTTTTTCTTTATTCCTCTTGGCACCATAATCCTGTCAATGGAAGATACTTATCAACATGCTTCCAATGCAAAGGTTCAGTCTATTACAAATTTGAGGAGTCAGAAAACCTCCTCGAGAAAGCTATGGATTATTTCTCACCTAGGAAATAATCCAATGGGATAGGAGGATGCTCCATCCATTCTATAACCTCCTCAGAGAAACAACCAATGGGGTGAGGCAATAAATCCTGGAGTACCAACCTCAAATACTGTGCTTGTGGATCATAAAAACTTCTCCATTTTTGCCACTCTTCTGGAATGCGAGCTAGTTCAATGTATATTTCTGCACTTTCCACTGTGATTCTCCTCTTTTGGAAATATTCCCTAAGATCGAAAATCTTTTCTTTATTCCTCCTCACACCATAATTCATATCAATAGAAGATACTTGTCGACATGCTTCCAATGCAAAGGTTCGGTCTTCACAAATTTGAGGAGTTAGAAAACCTCCCAAGGAAAGCCATGAAACTTAAAAAAACATGAAATCCTCACACAGGAAATAATCCAATGGGATAGGTAGATGCCCCATCCATTCTATAACCTCTTGAGAGAAACAACCAATGGAGCGAGGAAATAAATCTTGGAGCACCGGCCTCAAAAAGTAATCTACAAATCGATAATCATCTCCTATTCTTGAAAGAATAGGGGTCCATACAAAAATTGGTTGGATATGGCCCCTCTCATCTATCCTAGACACTGGTACATTCCTCCCTAGCCACTCAAAATTTTGAAGTAATAACAAATGAACCAGGATGAAAGAATAATTGAATTTGGACTCAATGTTGTAGTTCTTCAACTGCAGCTTCATATTCCTAGCTATTACCTTAGAAAAATTGTAATGCCTTTATACCCTTTCTCTTTTGAGTGTAAGGCCTAGGGAAAAATAGAAAGGGTTAACCTCTTCATCATCATCAAGCCCAAAAACCTAGGCCAACATTGAGAATACAAATTGCGTATGCTTCTTGAATTTCTTACGTGAAAGAGGCCAATGAATTTCTCCTCTCTACAGTGTTTCCTTTGTCTCATCCTCATAGAAACTTGTTTTCCCAAACATATCTTCTCCCAGGGCATCCATTTTCTCTTCATTGAAAAATTTGGCACCCCAACTTGTAGGGATACACAACATATCTCATATAGCTTTGGAAGAAATGGTAATCTTGACCCCATTTCCCTCAATGGCCTCTGTATTTTTGTTAAACCTCTTTGTACACATGTCAATTAGCTCCTGGCACAGATGCACAATAGGTAGTACAAACTATGGAAAACCACTATTCCAGAGCTGAAATGCAAAACCCTTTGACGACTCATGCTCCAACATTCTTTGAAATGTACCTTTCCTAAGATTTTTAGGGTTGGTGGATAATTGAGGGTTGAAAACATTTTCAGTGATGTCTTGAACCACCTCTCTTTGGATGCATTTATCAAGTTGAAGTTTTATACAATGTTCAAATGGTTGTTCTTGTAGTGTTGGGGCATTGGTGAACGAGTAGTGCCCAAAAACGTCGGCGTAACCAAGTCTTCTACTTGGAACTTCAGCCTACGTGTCAGAGGTGGATGCTTCCACCATGTTTGTATGAGAAATATGAAGAGAGATTCTTTGGTAATAACAACCACTTGCCTTTCACCTCTTTAGAAAAAAACTACTTTTGAGTGTAATTAATTCTCTAATTTGTGCATGAAGTTAACACTACGCCGCCATCTCTAGCCCATTAAATGTTTCCACTGGGGTGATACATGTGGATATGAGATCCGTATCTCTTGGGAATGCTGAGAAAGCCAAGAGAATAGAATTAATACATTCTCCTCGCCGCCTCTTTTACAACTAAACTTATTGCATAAAAAAGCATGCTTTTCGTCATATGGAACATGGTAAGGTGACACAAGGTACTCTTGAAAAGATGTTCCCATTAATTTTTCAAAGTTTAAGCATGTTAATCCATGTATTTTCCCATTAGTGACTAGTTGGTACTAATGATTGTGTAGGACACATGTCAACCATCAACGTATGAGAGAATTTACTCCCAATAGCCAAATTTATTTCTCAAGGCATTTCATCAGATCCTTCATATGATTTATCCACCTTGCTCTGTGTTTTTTTAAAACTTGCATTGTCATCTGCCAAAAATAGACATCCTCATTGGCTTGAGTTTGTTAGTTGGCCTTTTCTATATATAACTATGCCACCTTTTGCAACATTCATTCAAACATATAGTCCCCTAAGTTAGTTGGCCTTCCACTTATTCTCTTTCCCCCATAAATCATTGCTTCATTAGAATGTCTAGTAGTCTAGGCACCCTTATTCAGCTCCTTCCATGGAGACTACAAAACTACTTCATGGTAGAGGTCATTGCTGATCGAATTAAGTGTTTGATGAAGAATTGTGACACCCCCATCATGGTAGCATGTTCAAGTGGGTAGTCGACGCAGACTATATTACTAATGAGAACCAACTTTAGAGAAATTGCAACTTGCTCTCCTACTTTGTGGCCTCACTGATAGACTTGAATGTGGCAAAGCCCATGATAATTGAGCTATTCCAGAAGATGTTTGACACTTCTCTAATGGAAGGGCTTGGCGAGATAGTGAGTGGCCATCCCTCGGGTGCTGGTATCCCAAGTGCTGCGGACCTTTGGCAGTCACATGGACTTTGGAGTAGAAGTACCCTGGTCAAGCCCTTCCTTACTGATTTTTAGACCATGGATGTTGAGATGCACCACTATTCTTCTCAACCAAGGACCACTTTCCTCCTACGAGAGTAAAGTGTGGAGCGGGTTTCGAGGATTTCCTAGAGAAAGCACTTTGGCTTCCTGGTGCAAATTCATGGTGAGTAGACCCTAAGTTTGCATTGTGTGGACTGCGTGTGTTGTGTGTTTCTTGCCTGCTTGCAACTTGTCATATGGAAAGAAGAAGAAGAAGAAAATGAAGGAGAAGAAGAGGAAGCTGATAACAAGCCCTTTTTTGGTTTGTTGTCAATTGCTGGATGCTGAAATTTACTATTTTTCTACTCATTTCCTCCCTTTTGCTTCTTTTTGCTTGCTACTTCTTTTGGGTTTTGCATGAGAGAGCCTCATGTTCAATTTCGATCCTTGGGCCATACATTATATTGTAAATTTTGTCGATAAAAATAATATAATATAGCCTTTATCTCTTTTATTACTCTTGGGTTTTTATTCTCAAAATTTTGAAATAATTACAATTTTTTTACATATGGTACATAATTGCTAAATTTTTAAAAGAACTATGCATTTTAATGGAAAATCCTTAGATAAATACCGTTCATCAGTATATCTAAAGCATTTTTCTCCATTTCTTCAAGTTCGTACATGTTCGTTCTTTTGCACGCGCTATTTTTGAAAGGTCCTCTCCACAACACTTTGGTTTGTATGTTGCCCTAGTTTTGCGACATGTCTGTCGTACTTTAGCACTAAGCTCCTTTCTTTGAATTTTGGGTTAGAATTATTTTTGTCAAAACACCACTTGATCGTCTGCTAGAGGTTGATTGTGGCTCCATGAGCCTTTTCTCTATCTTCTTCCATTCTTGGGGTTTTTTCCCATTTTTCGTACATCAACTCATATGGGGAAACCTTTAGAACCTACTTGAGGGTAATTCAATCCATCAACAAGGTAGCCCGTTCGTGATTGTGCCAATCTCTTTGTCACTCTGACCCAATACATTTGATTAACCTAGTTAGGTTCTTGTTGGTTGATTTTGTTAATTTGCTCCCTTGTAAGTAATAATTTGATGAAGCTTTCAGATTTTTTTTTGTATCTGGTAGAAAAATTTGACCCTTGTGATTCCACTAGACCTCGGGCATTGTTAGGTATAATGGTCTCGAGCAAGCCAAGCTTGGCTTCTATCTCCTCAAGAAACTTGACAATTTTTCCTCCTATGATGTATTCCCACACATTGGCTCCCTTTTTCTTCATGGTCCTTAAAGGAAATGAAATAGGATGCTCTTCATTCTTTTCCTCATACTTCTAAGTGAGCACAAAAACTATACCATGTTGGCCATCATACATATAGAGTAGAAAACCTTTGGAAAAATTTGGGCTAATCAATGTCGGGGCTTCAGAGAGGGCCATCTTTAGCTGCTTCAAAAATGTTGTGCCCTTGGAAGTTTGTTGGGAAGATAGGTTCTCTTTAAACATTAGGGCAATTAAGAGCACAATTCTTTTGAAATCGGATATGAATCTATGGACAAAATTAATGGTTATGTGCAAGATCATCATGGAAAACAAGCCCTTAAGTGGCAAAAAATCAGAAAAATTAGAGTTAGGAAAACTTGACTTAAAAAATTCTGAACAAGCATTCATATTATTTCAAAAATATGTAAAAATAGAATTTGTAGAAAATTGAATGTAGTTTCTAAAATACTAGGTTTATTTAAAAATAAATAAAATCTATTTGGTGAAAATTTGAAATTTCAATGCAAGAGTACTTAAATTTCAAGGAAAAAATAAGTAGGTGTCTGGCTGACCACCCTAACCAAAATAAAATGATAATATTTTTTTATAATATTTTAGATATAAGTAGAGGACTCATGTCTCGATGTGATGCATATTTTTTTGTAATTTTTTTCCAAGTAAATAATTAATTATGAAGTTTTTATTACAACTTTTAAACAATAAAAAAACTCGCATAGTTCCACCACCTTAACTTGGTCAAAACTTCGTGAAATTCAAATTTTTATTTTTTTAATCCTATAGTATGTGAAACATAGAATGTGACACATTTTTTGAATTCAAAAAATGTGATACCGTTTAAAAGCTATAGATGTTTTTCAATCAGTCTATCAATCATGACTTTTAGTTGTACTCTGAATAGAAATGAATAATAATTACTTGTTAAATTCAAAGTAAAGAATAATTTATATTGGTAGAAAGATGAAAATCTCCTTTAAAAACCCTTTTTGTTTCATCAATTTTGGGTATAAAAAAAGTGGTTAGCCACATACCCATCATATTGCCACTTTTTGGCCATCATGATCCTGTAGATACCCTAATCTTCCCTAGAAAATATTGCAACCCCTTTGTTATTTAGATATTTTCAGGACCCATTACTATTCTCTCCTGTAGTATTATAAAGATGAGAAGCTTTCTTTGGGGCGCTCTGAGGAAATATTTTTCTGGATAAGAAGAATCCCAAATCATTGGTATTTCAAATAAACCCTTTTTAGATGATGAAAATGATCATCTTTAATTGCTAAATCACCTAGATATATGAAAATAGTCTAGTTGATCCATCTTTCTAAAGTAGTGTCCATTTCCCTTTGAAGAGTTGCACCATCATTGGAGAGTATGAATGGTGTTGCTGGATATACAAATTTTCCCCACTTGGTGGTAAATGTTGTCTCATGTTGATCAAATTCCTTTATGTAGACTTGATTGTATCTTGGGGAACCATCTATCAAGGAGAAACTCCCTAATCTAGTTAGAATATGTGATAACTGCTTCATCAGTGGTGAGGGGTAATGGTCTTTCAGCGAAGTCCTTGAGTTTCAAAACTCAACACAAATTCTAATATCACCATTCCTTTTCCAAATTAGGTCTAGATATAATACCCAGGCAGAAAATTTGATAGGGCATATGACATTTGATTCTTCCCACTTGATGAGCTTTTGTACTACCAAAGCTTCAACCTTGGGGTTGACTATCCTTTGTCTTTGTCAAATAGACTTGGGTCCTTCAGCTAGGCCAATTGTAAGTTGAACTATACCCAGGTCGTAACCTTTGAGATCATACCTGAAGCATAGATCGTTCAACTTTATTTTGTCCTCATGAGAGGCTTTCTTGTTGAGTGTTAGTCTTCTATTACTTCTAACATGAATTTCTTCATAATATTTTGAAACTGTGGAAAATATTTTCTTGCCAATGTTCCTTGTATCTTTAAGAAGATCTGTTCCTAGTGGTGGGTAGTCATAAACTATTCTTGACTTCTATATGAAGGAGGCAATTTGAATGTCATCACCTAAAATTTTCCAATTTTGACCTTTGTTGAGAATTGAAGGTCATACAATGATCTACATTGTGTCTTGCTTTTTTGGGTCAGAAATTGATTCCAACTATGGTTTGATAGGAAACATCTGATCAACAATGCTATTTTGTGGTTGTGGAGTCACTTGTATACCTAGCCCAAAACCCTGATGAGATCCCATACCCTATGTATCTAATATATTAGCCTTGTATTTCTATCAGATTCACCTCACCTAACGGATTTGGCTTTTACCACCAATTTTGAATATCCGGAAGTCAGATCTTTACTTAAGTAACCCATCCTTCTATTAGCATCAACCCATGAACCAAAGCTTCATATTTGGTATCATCATTGGAGCATGGAAACTGAAAATGGTAGGTTCTGGGGGTTTCTAATACCATTGGAGACACTAATCAGACACTCACTCTAGTACCAACCTTGTATTCGACACCATCAAAATATAAGGTCCACAAATGATTATCAAATGGGTCATTGGACTTCTCTTAATTCTTCATTAGTTTCGAAAAGACTTGATCCCCATCAAAAATTACATAGGAACTTAGCTCTATAGCATGGAAGTTTCCAAATGGATCATAATCAATGAACTGGTTGAGCAACACTTCTTCAAAAATTTGCTTGCTTGTATCTTCTTCTTCTTAGGGAATTTCTACACAATATCTCTACTGCTGCAAGATAGAGGTATGGGCAACCCCAAAGCATAGATTTACATCATCCACAATGTGTTCGAGATTCAAGGATTCATAAAAGATCTTCATCTTCCCCCCGTGTTTAGTTCTCAATATTAGGTGGGACCAGTCAAGCGCCAAGTATCTGCCAAGTTTGGCAATGAAATCTATTGATAGACACATTTTGAAGACCAGTGGAATGTCTATTACTACCAATTCCTATGTAATTGTTTGGCTTGGGCAGGAGAAAAGGGTTAGGGACAGATCCTTTATCTGACTAACAGTCGGGACCTTCTTCCTATCCAGTTGCATAATTCCTTTTTCAAGGGGCTCATACCTAAGCTTTAAAGCATCTCCCACTTGCTTTCACATAAAATTTGTGCTATCCCCTGAATCAATCATATTATTATGCAAAAATTTGTCTCCTACTATAAGTGTTAAAAAGAAAGGTGCGTGCTTTGTTCCACTTACCTCTTTCTCTTTTGTGTTGCTTAAATCATTTTCATAAGTTGTTACTTTTAGAGCATGAGGGGGAAGCATGGGTTTGTCATCTTCATTTTGATTGCATGACTGAGTTGCATTCACCTATGGGATTTTTTCTCCCACCTTTAATGCTTCTTGAAGTATTTTTTTTTGTTCAGGAATTGATATGATGTCCCAAAATGATACATTAGGAACCTTCTTCAATTGCTCCACAACATTAAGCATCCCAACCATTCAGGACTTGGGCTTAAATGATGGTATTTCTATTGTTTTTCAAAGAAAACATGGTGATGTGAGTGGGCTTAGTGTTTTGTTTGTCTCTTTCTTCACCATGATATGTT
>VDFB02154146.1:0-17826 GCA_007258455.2 Sequoia sempervirens | reverse complement strand
TAGGTTAGTATCTTGGTCAAAATATCAGAAAATCCTTCAAAACATTGGAAAACATAAAATCAAAACATTTGTAAACCTCAATTTTTTTTTTTTACCAAAACAAATTTCAAAACATTGCAAAACGTCAAAAACATCCAAATATTTGAAAAATCCATCTGCCTCATCTCGCTTGCACCCGCAATAAACACCATTCATAATAAACTGGTCGTCATCCTCAATCTTTGGTGAAACAGTTAGAAGCAAGTCTAGCAGGTTAAAAAGTAGAACTCAAAAGCATCAAGTCTTAAGTCTAGGACAGTGAGTAAACAAATTGGTCATCTCTTCATATCGGTAACACCATCATCTGAATTTGTCCCATATCAATCATCCCTCATAAACGAAATGACGTGCCGCCGTCCACTAACATGTCCTAGGATGAATCCTTCCCACAATGGGCATTATCTTTTGGCAATAATTTTCGCTTATCATCCTTAGAAAACACATCCCTTTCCGTTAGCGGTATTGAAGAGCATTAGTCTGTTTATTTACTTGGTCTTTATCTTTTGACTTCTCTTATTTGCGCCCATTCCAAGGACGTCTCGATGATATCCCAAAACAGAGGATTTAGAGAAATAGGAATGGGGCAACGATCATTATCTTTTGTTTGCTGTGCTTGTTGGACGTTATTGTAAAATAACTTGGCGAATACTTGCTTTGTTAGATATGTATGGAGGAGGTTTCAGATAGCTTGTTGACTATTGCATTGATTGGTTATACCTTTCCGTGTTTTGGTCCGAGATGTTTGAGACTTCTAAAGTGCATCCTAGCAAGGTTTCCGTATGTCAAGTGTGAACAAGAATACTCCTATATGCTTGTTGAGTCAAAGTCCATCACACTAAGTACAACGCAATCCTGGTCCTTCATACCTTGATGCATCGTACTTAGGCGTGTTATCAAAAATAAAGTAAGTGACCCTTTGAAAATCCCAATCCTTGATAAGAAAATCATCATCATTTATCATCATCATCATCTATCATCATCATCTCTAATAAAGTCTCGACCAATCATGGACTTGTTGGATCCTCTTTTCATCATCTCATTCCAGCACTAACATCATGCATCCATCATGCATCCTTCATGCATCCATCCTGCATCTGCAAACCATCAATATACTGCATACCACATATCATTCATATAATACATCATAGGAAACATCGATCATTTCACATGCATTGCATAATCATCATCATAATATAGATCTGTTAGTCTAAGCATATCATAAATCATCCGTTGCATAATCATAGCATATCAAATCATCCATCTCGTCCATCTCATATCATATCATCATTTAAGTTGTTTAGAATAATATAGATTTGTTATTCTAAGCATCTTGAAATCATCTTTGCATCGTCATCCATAACCATCCATTTTGAACCTCTTTATCGCGAGATCGACCCTCAAATCGGATCTTTTCGCTCGATCTCTCGAGGGGGCAATGTACCAATGTACTTTCCGCTGGGGCATCCGAAAAATCAGAAAATTTTTAAATTTCGATCGTAGCAAGTTTATTCTTTGAACCAACGCAACAAGTACATTGCTTCAAAGAGGGGAAAAATGTAGACATGTCAAATTTACATCATGCATAATCATATTCCATTCATCAAATAAATCAGGACTTTATTTAAATCGACCCAAATCCATATTTCATCCTTTTCTGATTTAAATAAATCAATTATCAAAGTCCAAAATGTCAACTCAATGAATCAGCATTAAATCAACATAATCATCATCTAATCCTAATCTAATGCTAATCCCATCCCACTTGCATTATCTAGATCTATCCACTTGCACAATAAATCAATTTTATTGATTTATTAAAACCTCATTTTCCCTCAACATGACAAGTCAAACAGGGCATTTATTGCTCTTCTTTCTTGTCCCCCTCTCAAAATTTATTGCAAATTTGAATTCAAAATTTCCCCCTCTTGGGCACTCTTCCCAAATCTTGCACAACCATTGACCACTCACATGATGACAAGTGTCCTCAACTCATTGGCTTGTTTTTGATCCCACATTGGTCCCTCTTCAACACTTAGCATTTTGAAAATCCTTAAATAGAGACATCATCCTCAAGCAAATCCTTCACAATCTCCACAATTTCATGCAAGGTTACTCTCTTCATTTGAGATTTGATCTTGTTCATCATCACTCCACCATCTCCATTTGCATTTTATCATTTTGAGCTTTAATCAAGGATTGGGAAAGGGTCACTAGCACATGTGACACCAATCCAACTATGGAATAGGTAGCTTGCTTTTTGTTTTCGTAATGTTTTAGTCTTTTTAGGAATTTTGAAAGAATTCACAAGGTATTTCATAGGGTCATGTTTGAAGAATTTGTAATTTACTAAACCTTGTTTGAGATTAGTCTTTTGCAGATTTCAAAAACATGCACCACAGTAATAAGTGCAAGTGATAATGCATGGTTAATGGACTTAGATGCATCCTTTCATTTGACCTTTAATAGAGATTATTTTCATAGAATAGGGAATTTGATGGAGGTAAGGTGTACTTGGGTGATGATTCTCAATTAAAAATTAATTGGTCATAGTAGAGTGCAAAATCAAATTTCTTAATGGTAGAGTTAAGGTAATTAGTATTATTTTACATATCCTTAAGTTAGTACACAACATTCTATCTATAAAAAAATTAATAGATGTGTTTGTGCAAGTTACTTAAGATGGTTAAACCCATGTTATGGTGATTTCTAGAGGTTTAAAATTAGGCATCATTTAGTTCAATAATACTTCTATTTAGATGAATTGTTTATCTCTTTCATTGGATAAAAGAGTGGTGTCCTCTTTAGTAAATGGCCATTCTTTTTGGGTACCTAAGGATTCTCTTTCTATAGATTAAAAGTTACCATTTGAAAAGATAATGTTATGGAATTGGAGATTATGCGACATTGGAGAGAAGGCTCTAAGGACTTTGAAAAATAAAAACATTGGTGAAGGTTTACCTAATTATAATATTGAATTTGATTAAATGTGAAAATTACATACATGATAAATAAAACCACATTTAGTTTTATTCAAGTTCTCATAAGTCTTCTAAAATTTTGAATCTTATCCATTTACATATATTTTTTCATATTGATGTTCCTTTAATTACAAAATCTATTTACTATGTTATATTTTTTGATGATTGTAGTAGGACATCAATTTATTTTCTTAAAAGAAAATTATAAGTTTTGAATCATTTTAAAGAGTTTAGAGTTATGGTAAAAATTCATATTGGAAAAAACAAAATGTTTGAGGACTAAGAATGGTAGTGGGTATTGTTTTATAGATTTTGATTACTTCCACAAGGATTATGGTATTTAGAGGAAAAATAAAGCTACATATTCTCCACAGTATAATGGATTTATAGAGATGATGAATAAGACACTAATGGATAGGGCTAAGAGTATGCTTAGTGGAGCTAGCTTGAATTGAAGGTTGTGGGTTAAGCTTGTCTTCTTTTCTTGCTACCTGATTAATAGGTCTTATACATCAACTCATTGATAAAATTTATTCAAAGGTTTGTCCAAGTAGAAATCCTTTATTGAGTCATTTTCAATTTTTTGGCAATGAGGAATGTGTACATGTGCCAACGAAGAAGTGTACTAAATTAAAGAACAAGGATTCCAAATATAGTTTCATTGTATATAGCTATGGTATAAAAGCATACAAGCTTTAGGATCCTATTGCAGAAAAAAGGTAGTGTATAGTGGAAGTGTTTTTAGAGAGGTTCAACCTTCTTCCATTGTATTGCAGCCAAAATAAAGTGAAAAGAAATATTTGGTTCAACTTCCTTATATGCTAAAGAAAGTTAATTAAAATCCCAATTGAGACTAGAAGTTGAGGAGAGCTCTTTAAGATCTAAATATTTATACAATGAGGTGAAAAATCCAACTAATATTGTTTGAAGGTCAACCAAGAGAAGCCAACCATTAGAAAGGAATTTCCCTAGTGCTTGTAGATGTATATTTGTTCTATTTACTAATATTGGTGAAACTAGAACTATATAAGAGGATTTAGGTGTGCAAAATGCAAATTCCTATAAAACAACTATGATAAAGAGGTGGTGACAATTAAAATAATTATGCACGAGACTTGGTACCTTTTTCCAAAGGGCACAAACTATTTGGTTGTATATTGGTGTTTAAGAATAAATTAGGTTTTGATGGTAATATTAAAAGGAACAAGGCTTGGTTGGTTACAAAATGTTAATTCTAGGTTGAGGGGGTGGATTACAGTGAAATATTCTCCTATTATAAAATTTCATCCATTAGATTTGCTCTTTTCATTACTACATAATATGATTTAGAGATCAAATAAATATATGTGAGAACTTCTTTCCTTCATGGTGGTATGGATGAAGAAGTCTATATGATATGAATCCAACAGTTCCTAGTGAAAGATAAAGAAAATTCAGTTTGTAAACTAAAGAAGTCTTTGTATGGCCTCAAACAATCTCCTAAGATGTAGTACTTAAATTTTGATACATTTATCTTAATTTTTGGATTTGATCATCCAGATTGGATCACTATGTTTATTATAAATATGATGGTGATCATTTCCTCATTAAATTTCATTATATTTTGATGATATGTTGTTTATTGGAAAACAAAAAGAATTGATTTTAGAACTAAAGTCTCAACTTACAACTAGATTTTAAATAAAATACTAAGGTGTTCCTAAAAGCATTCATGGTATGGAGAGATGAAGAAAATTGAAAGATATGGATTAGCTAGAGTAAGTATGTGAATTCAATATTATGGAGGTTTAATATGCAAGAATTTAGACCATCACATGTGTTCTTGTTACTTTTCCAATGAAATTATTTGTTACACAATATCCTAATTATCTATTAAAGATGGAATATATGATAAAATTACCTTATCAAAGTGTAATTAGAAGTATAATATATTTTATGGTTTGTACTAGACTAGACATTACCCAAAAAATGGGAGTTCTCAACTTGTTTATGTCTAATTCTAAATGGATTCATTGGGAGGTTGTTAAGAGATTGTTCAAATATTTGCTAGGTACCTCAAAGTATTCTGTCATGCCTAGAATTTTGCTTAAAGAAAACCCAACAATTTTTTTATTTTTTTTTGACATAGGTTTGCAACATAACTCATCCACACTAAACCATCTTCGCACAATGCAACTTCTCAACCAATCACTAATTCGTTAAATTATAATGAATGAGTAACTTCACATATAGCGACTAGAAATAAGGTCACATCGATGAACTTCTATTTTCGAGTGCTAAAGCTTAAAGAATTTAATTTCTTACCCAATGTTGGGTGAGACAATGTTATTTAGGATGACACCACCTATAAATTTAATTTAGAAATTTGATCTTCACATTTCCTTAAGTGTCGTGATGCCATGACTGGGTCCAATTTTAATTATAGAGTTGATAAGGTTAATATAGTTATTTCTAAAAATTAAAGTCTCTAAGGCATGAATCCTAAAGTGCCCTAAATTTACACTAATACAAAATGCTACTAATTTATTTTGAAACAATTAACAAGTAAGCAACTGGTAGGAATCGATGGGGGAGTTCCAACACTATTATCGTTCACCAAATAGATGATAATATTACTTGTTCTACCTACACTCTTTGAGCCCCCTTCGACCTAAGCTGATGAAGCCAATAGTATCAACAAAATTTGAAGTTCCAAAAGTGAGAGTGGGGAGAGTATTTGTATATTAACTATTAAATTTGTATGTCTAATTATTTATTCATATTTTATATTAATTTAATTAATTACTTGTTTTTGACAAATTAAATAAATAAATAATTACTAACAGATTTATACATTATTTTATTCTTTCTTAATATTAATTTAATTAATCACTAAATAAATAAATAAGAAAATAATAACATGTTTATCTTATTATATTTACCTTTTCTATCCCCTCTAAGAAGTAGATGTAAGGAGAGATTTTCAAGAATTAAATATATAAATTTTTTCCTATATTTCCAAGTATTATTTTTCCTTAAAAGAAGAAAATAAATAAATAAAGAAAATTGAATAAGGAGGAAACGATCTCTCCTTTTAGAATCCTTAGTCATATCCTACTCTATTCTTTTATAAAATCCTATTTAACTTAAGGATATGGGAATATATTCCCCTCTTCCACTCTTTACATTGTAACTATTTTTATTTCAAATACAATTCGTGGCAAGGATATGACTTAACACTTAATATCACAAACTTTTATTTTTCTTATTAATAAAGCTAGTGTTATTCTTTGTCACGGGGCTGGTGGGCTGGGTCAACTTTTCACTTTTCTGACACCAAGAAAACCAACCCCCGTGCAGCACTGCCAAATCATACTCATGACTCCCTCTTCGGTCGAGCCCCTTTTTGACCCAAAGACTACGCCTTCCACCTGATGCAAGTCCCTCTTTCAGAACTCGACTTTGCACGTGCACTGCGGAATGGTAACACATGCGGCTCTTCACACAAGCCCTGGCTCCAGAGTGTCCCATACCAACTCCTTCAACGCCTCTTCACTCCCAAGCTCCGATTCAACCCATACTGTCTCCTCGGATGATCTCCAAACACTGTCCCTACTCTGGGCTTCCTTGAGAGTGACCCCAAACTCAGCTCACCTTGCCTAGCTTGGCTTGCCTACCCCCAGCTCCACGCCCCCGGCGCTTCAACGCTCCACTGCCAACGGCTCACCTATTTCAGCTCTTGCCTTCAACACCACTTCGTCCACTTACTTGGACTATCCTGCACCTCCATGTACAAACTCATATGGGTTATCCCGAGTCTTCATCATCTCCGCGTCTCATCTAACTTTGACTACTAACTCGCCCACCTTGATCTAGCTCAACACTTCTCCAGGTCCCGAGCTCCCCTTGGACTGGCTCCACACCATTGCACACATGACCCCGTTGGTGATCCCCCTGATCTCGCACTCCCCGAGTACTCCTGACCAACCCATGCATACCCAAGCCCAGCTCTTCACTGCATTCTCCTCTAGCTCCTGGAACAAAACTCAATTCCTAAGCCAACCCTCACTCTGCACTGCACCTAGACACCACATTGCATCCAACACAATGACTCGCTTGTACACGAGCTCTCCACTTGGTTCCCACAGCACCCCGATCCGGACTAGCCAAACTCATCCCCATTGCTCCCAACCATATGGACACTGACCTTATATCAACTCGGCTCCATCTAAATTGACTCCACCTAAGAAACCCCTGAGACCTCTTGGTTTCCTTCCTCGACACAGCTGCAACCAACATTCATTCCCTTGAGGGTGGTGCGCCCAGCACACCTCTGACTTAGCCACCTTCGTTACCCAGCTAGATCCGACTCCTCTTTGAGCTCTCTTCATTGGACCCTGTCCTCCTTATCTATTCCGACATCCTGGGCAACCCAACTCCAACATTGGATCCCTGATCCGCTCTTGTGTCCCCTGCTCCTCATCCTAGATGAGTCTAGCATCTGACTCCCTCGGCGACATGCCTTAGAATCGACCCATGCTGAGTCCCCAATTACATTCGCTTCACTAGGTTGGGACTTGTCCACACACTTGCCTCATCCATTACGCGACGAGCGCTAGCACTCAACTCACTCGGCAGCATGCCTTAGAGCTGACCCATGCTAAACCTGGCTACCTGCATTTCACCAGGTGGCGGGACTCTGAGCACACCCATGAACCACTCTACTTTTTCCCATGGCGGGGCAACATTTCATCACCCCTAAAAACCATGCAGCACACCAGCTTGACCCCATGAGCCTGGTGTCGGGGTTACATCTTCTTCACCCCTCGCAAGGGAAGAGACCTGAGTAGCTCGCCCATTGCGCGACGAGGTAGCATTCCACTCGGACTCCTGGTGTGTGATCCCATGACCACTCCTGCAACACACTATGCCATACCCTTCGAATGACATACCCTCACTATAAGAGCTATTTGTACGAATCCCAACATACTATAGGAAGACACCGAGAATCTGCCCGATCCCCCACATTTTGCCATTCTGACTCACACAGCCAACAACCCTACACATCCATTGTGACTAACTTGCACACCCTGTGTGACTGACTTACACACCCAACATGTGGCTCACTTGCACAACCAACGTGGCTCACTTGCACAACCATGTGACTGACTTCGTGCATCCTTAATACACACCCCACTGCAACCTGTAGCAGCTCGTGTCGCCTACTTCGCCACCTCGATTTTGCCTTGGATCGGTCCTTGACTGGATCCTACACCCTGAGCTCTACCTCTGTAGGCCCCCCATTGAATAACAACCTGTCTCAACATTCGGCCGCACCACACTCGGAATGAGCCCCTGGTCAGACTCGGCTTGGTAGATCCCTACTTGGACCCTTGAACCAAGAGCACCTGGCTCGGCACTAGTGCAAGCTCCGTGAGCTCGGCTCCTTCGAATGCAACATCACCTTACATCCTCCCCCACTCAAAATAGGCGACGCCCTTGATGCCGAACCACTGTGGTACAGGACATCCTTACCCGCTCCCAAACCTTGGAGACCTGTTCTGAAGAGAACGTACCACCTTTGCACCATTTCTGATTCCTCCATACTTTGATGCGCCCAATGTCCCAGACACTGGACCAACTCCCGTTGCAAGTCCCAGACTTCAACCAACCCAGTGAGTCCCCACTGACTCGACTTCCTCTGCTGAGCTATTCATTCTCTGAACATATTGAGTTATTGTGTTCTCCGTCCTAGAAAACACATCACTTTACACAACCTTGGCCCAAGCTGCCCTCAGTGCAAGTCCCTGACCCACCAAGGTGATCCCCAACTCGGCAACCAACAACCCGGCTCGCCACATCCTCATGGCCTTGAACCCAAATTTGATGCCTTGTTCCACCAAGAAACCACATGAACATCTCACTCACTTCTGCCTCAGCCTGTGGCATCCCCATGACACCACCCAAATTGACTTCCCAAGATTGCAACTTCCACATTTGGCTTCACAGCTTCCTTCCATTGCGCTACTCTGATTGTCTACTGACTAACCCACATGGCATGCTCCCAACACCGGACACTACCCCCAACAACCAAACCCAAAGCAGCTCGACCCAGTGACAAGTCCACAACTTCCACCCAAATTGGTCTACAACATGTGCCCACCGATACACTTTCCGTATTCAGTGCTCTCTCAGTACTTCATCATAGCCCAATTCAATATTTTCGCTGACCTCAACTGCCGACTCGACTTCGCACGAACCAAACTGTTCTGCATTATCTCCAGACACCCTTGTCTGCCCTTGCCAAGCCCGGCTTGACAACACCCAACACTACTGCAATGCTGGCACGCCTCCTTGCTAACCCAACATCACAACACCCTTCTGTGACTCGGCCATCCCAACAAGTTCCCAACTCTCGGCCTCAACTCGCCACACTGCATTGAACAACATCATCAATGCTTGGTCTGCCCACATCAATCTGTCAAACTACCTCGTTCTGCCCTGACGCAGCATCGTGGCGCACTCCTTCTGAGCACCCACTCGACTTATGTCTCTCACCGCCCTGCCAGTTACCAGCAGCCCAAAATAGCCAACATCTCTCCACAAACCTAACTCCTGCATCAAATGTCATACCGATGCGCCTTTCGCCAACACCCAATGCTGACTTAGTTTTTCCCACAATACAACTGTCTTCCCAGCTTCACCTCAGCCTCCAGACATCCCCGATATCTACCACCCTGAACCCATGACACTGCCTCTTGGTCTGTACTCGCTGCCCCAAATGCAACTCGGCCCCCAAATAGACCTCTTGCCACCATTCCAGCTTGCCATATTGTTCAACTCCCTGCGAATTACTCCATCTTCCTTCGACTTCATTTTGTGACTCGGCCTCTTTTTGACATCCTGGCCTAACATCGCCACATCAATTTCACCTCGAATTGGTTCCAAACCGAATCCTACGCCCTGAGCACTGCCTCGTGCAGGCCCCCCCAATTAGATACCATCACTGCTCAGTTCCAAACTGATTCCCTGGTCTTACATGCCCACTGCAAATGCTGCCCAATGCAACTCGGCCCAACACTGACCTCTGCAAATACTGACACTGCCACTGATTACTCCTTAGACGCACAACCATCGTGCTCCTACCCCCTGAACTGATCTCACCAACCCATTTGTGAAACCTAGTCCCCCATATTCCAAGCAACGTTGCCCCCAACTGAAGGCACAACCCAACTGAAAACTGCCCAAACAGTGCTGACAACTTCCTCAACACTGACTTACACTCACTTCCTTTCTCATCCACGAACAACCGAAGCAACCCAACGTGCAATATTTCCTTGACCACTCTGTCAATTCAACTCACCACTTTCGCTGTTCTTGAACTTGCATCTAGCCAAAGACACACTTCCAACGACAACAACATTGCGGCCCTGCCGACTTCCCCTGAATTTCCAAGGCAATTGGCCAAATCCCCTGAACTAGTCACTGCGACCTTGTCACTCCATTCGGACTCTAAACGGTCGACTTCCCAAAACAAGAGTTTTCCATGCACAGATGAGCCCCATATTCCTGAGCTTACCATCTACAACCCCTTGCGCCGATGCACCCAAATACAACTTGGCTGGAGTGTCCAAATTTTTGACACCCACAATGAGAATGCCCCATAGCACTCTCCACATCGACTTGGTATCCAACATCTTGGTATACCCATTCTCCAACAATGAAGCCAGCTTAACGCTGACTCACACCTCGCCAACCTTCACTTCAGCCTTGCTACTAATGGCTCCATACTCGCGTGAGATTCTTCCCCTTTGCTCCAACTAGCAGTAGAACCCAATTCTGACTGACTCCGACCATCCACCACAGCAACTGTGCATGAAAGATGCCCCATCCCATCCTCCAAGCGCCTCTAGGAAGCAACTCATTCTACCAACTCTAGAAACAAATGGCACAACAGACTCAGCCAAAACCACTACCACCCTGGAACTCGGCCACAACACACAACATTTTCCCTTCTCCCTACTCGGATTGGCCTCACTTTTGGTGACCACAACATCCTGGCTGACCTGATCTGCAAGCACCCACTTCTCTCTGTTGGACTGAAGCACACTGATTCCACTTACTCTCTAGCTGCAGACCCCTCGAGTTGTCCACCAACTCTACAACACTGCGATGAGACCAACTCCTGGCCCCAGGGAATCCTTGATCCTGTGTCACAAATTTCCAACACTACACTCCTGGAATCCCAGACTCCTTTCCGCATCACCATGAGCCCACACTTTTGCTTTGACACCAACTCTGGGTATCAAGGAAATCCACTTTCCAATGCAGAATAGCTCTGATACCAACTATCATGGGGCTAGCGGGCTGGGTCAACTTTTCACTTTTCTGACACCAAGAAAACCAACCCCCGTGCGACACTGCCAAATCATACTCATGACTCCCTCTTCGGTCGAGCCCCTTTCTGACCCACAGACTATGCCTTCCACCTAATGCAAGTCCCTCTTTCAGAACTTGACTTTGCACATGCACCGCGGAATGGTAACACATGCGGCTCTTCACACAAGCCGTGGCTCCAGAGTGTCCCATACCAACTCCTTCAACGCCTCTTCACTCCCAAGCTATGATTCAACCCATACTGTCTCCTCGGATGATCTCCAAACACTGCCCCTACTCTGGGCTTCCTTGAGAGTGACCCCAAACTCAGCTCACCTCGCCTAGCTCAGCTCGCCTACCCCCAGCTCCATGCCCCCGGTGCTTCAATGCTCCACTACCACCAGCTCACCTATCTCAGCTCTTGCCTTCGACACCACTTCGTCCACTTACTTGGACTATCCTGCACCTCCATGTATAGACTCATATGGGTTATCCCGAGACTTCATCATCTCTGCCTCTCATCTGACTCCGACTACTAACTCGCCCACCTTGATCTAGCTCAACACTGCTCCAGGTCCCGAGCTCCCCTTGGACTGGCTCCACACCATTGCACACATGACCCCGTTGGTGATCCCCCTGATCTCGCACTCCCCGAGTACTCCTGACCAACCCATGCATACCCAAGCCCAGCTCTTCACTGCATTCTCCTCTAGCTCCTGGAACACAACTCAATTCCTAAGCCAACCCTCACTCTGCACTGCACCTAGACACCACATTGCATCCAACACAATGACTCGCTCGTACACGAGCTCTCCACTTGGTTCCCACAGCACCCCGATCCGGACTCGCCAAACTCATCTCCATTGCTCCCAACCATATGGACGCTGACCTTATATCAACTCGGCTCCGTCTACATTGACTCTGCCTAAGCAACCCCTGAGACGTCTTGGTTTCCTTCCTCGACACAGCTGCAACCAACATTCATTCCCTTGAGGGTGGTGCGCCCAACACACCTCTGACTTAGCCACCTTCGTTACCTAGCCGGATCCAACTCCTCTTTGAGCTCTCTTCATTGGACCCTAGCTTCCTTATTTATTCTGACATCCTGGGCAACCCAAATCCAACCTTGGATCCCTGATCCGCTCTTGCGTCTCCTGTTCCTCATCCTAGATGAGTCCAGCATCCGACTCCCACGCCGACATGCCTTAGAATCGACCCATGTTGAGTCCCCAGTTACATCCGCTTCACTGGGTTGGGACTTGTCCACACACTTGCCTCGTCCATTGTGCGACGAGCGCTAGCACTCAACTCACTCGGCAGCATGCCTTAGAGCTGACCCGTGCTAAACTTGGCTACCTGCATTTCACCAAGTGGTGGGACTCCGATCACACCCATGAACCACTCTACTTTTTCCCATGGCGGGGCAACACTTCGTCACCCATAAAAACCATGCAGCACACTAGCTCGACCCCATGAGCTTGGTGTCGAGGTTACATCTTCTTCACCCCTCGCAAGGGAAGAGACCCGAGTAGCTCACCCATTACGCGATGAGGTAGCATTCCACTCGGACTCCCGGTGCATGATCCCATGACCACTCCCACAACACACTATGCCATACCCTTCGAATGACATACCCTCACTATAAGAGCTATTTGTATGAATCCCAGCATACTGTAGGAAGACACCGAGAATCTACCCAATCCCCCACATTCTGCCATTCTAACTCGCACATCCAACAACCCTGCACATCCATTGTGACTAACTTGCACACCCTGTGTGACTGACTTACACACCCAATGTGTGGCTCACTTGCACGACCAACGTGGCTCACTTGGACAACCATGTGACTGACTTCGTGCATCCTTGATACACACCCCACTGCAACCTGTAGCAGCTCGTGGCGCCTACTTCGCCACCTCGATTTCACCTTGGATCGGTCCTTGACTGGATCCTACACCCTGAGCTCTACCTCTGCAGGCCCCCCATTGAATAACAACCTATCTCAACATTCAGCCGCACCACACTTGGAATGAGCCCCTGGTCGGACTTGGCTTGGTAGATCCCTGCTTGGACCCTTGAACCAAGAGCACTTGACTAGACACTAGCGCAAGCTCCGTGAGCTCAGCTCCTTCGAATGCAACATCCCCTTACATTCTTTGTTGGGAATTCACCACCATTGTATTACCATATCATGCACTGGCATCGAAAAGATGCTTACTATTTCAAAGTTTCTTTATCATTTCCAAATAGGAGGTGTCGAGACTAGAGCATCTATGGATTTAAATTGAAGGAAGGAAAGAATCAACTATACTTAGAGATTTTTTTTTTACATCTCACATGGGAACTCACAATGGCGTCTCATCACTGTATTCACTTTTTATTTTATTTTTAATTTTAACTTTTGACTCCATTTTGTAAAGTAGCCTGGGTCATCGATTAAAGTGTAGGGTAGAGATAAAATAGCAAGACAAAAGGAATGCTGACTAACAATCCTAGTCAATTCTTGATTACTTAATAATAAATACTACGATTTATTTTACTCATGGAAAATTGATATGTCTGTAAGTAACCATAATGACGAACAGTATAGGTATCCCAGCTTCTAACACTTATTCACCAATATTTTTGACAGCTAGAAATATTTCCGCCAGTTGAAAATTTATGGAAGAAGCATTCAAGAAGGAATGGGCAACTCCTGCCACTAGATAGTGGGCTATGGTAAGAGAGTGACCTGTGAAGGAAGACGTCCAGGGTACTCAACCTATTTTTTCCAAAAATATACGCCTTACATTTATACATGTACCTAAATCTAGGCAGATTCTACAGGGTCTTCCAAGGCGAAAAACCATGGCACATACTCTGCCAATTAAATCTCTGGTAAACAATATGACAAAATATCAATGTTGGGCACCGGGGTAGGTAGAGGCAAGAGACCATGGAGTGAATTCTACATCCGATGGCAGATACGGTACTATTTTAGAAATTATTTTTCTTTAGCGTACGTAACGTGATGGAGATGTTATAGACAGAGTCTTGAATGATAAGGTGACTATTGTAATTCTTTTAATGCTGCTATCACGTCAACTTGAACTATAACTCTGCCGAACCATTTACTACAATATTGACAAGAGTTGGGATCACCAGAAGGTGCAACCCAACTTGATGGTTTCAATTCCCTCACCGTATATTATCATTTTTTGCTTACTCCATTTTATTTTTGTTTCAAAATGAAGGTTCAGCTTGTGCACATAGTCTGAATATGGTTTCATCCCTTCTTGTTCCAATTCCATTTTGTTGTGTCTGCTTCTGAGAAACTGGCGACCTGATGTGGTAAAAAAAAGAGGGCAGAGAGGGATTTCATTTGCAGGAAAGATGGCATGACAGATCGTGCAAGCTACAGGGCCGTGCCCCCACCTTCTCTCCTTAGTTTTCTAAGCCCCTACATTCAGATTAGATTGACAACAATCGAATCTCACCCATCGTGCTAATATGGATACTCATATTCAGCTGTATTTTGGAGTATGACTTAGGGACTTTGTGCAACTATGTGAATGCTTCATAACATACCTCACTTGTCTCAAGTGACGGATTTTTCTGCTAACCTAGGTGCATTTTATATGGATTGTGCTCAAGTATGAGATGATTATTGGAAATATATTATATCAAAAAATTTGTGACACTTTGGTAAGACAAACAAAGTTTGTATTTATCCCCCCCTACGCTACATATCATTTAATTAAACATTTTGGCAGGAATGGCTCTTACAATGCAGGCATAATATGGGTGAGTTTCTCCAATAGTTTGCCCATGTTATGGTACAAAAGGCTGGTCAAGCAAGATTTAATAATTAAAGGTGGAATTTTATTCAGATATTCATTTTTATTTTTATTTCTAGATATTGCTTACTATTGTGGCACTGGGACCTTATTGAACATACAGTTTGGATAAATCTTTTCTAAAACACCATTCATTCATAGTTTTTTGGCACGAAAGTGTAGTTTGTAGGAGGTGAATAGTCACAGGCATAATTCTTCCTGTTATTTATTTATTTGTTTGTTTTTCTAAATATTAGAAACTAATCTTTCACAGGCATAATTCTCCCTGTTATTTATTTATTTGTGAGCAATAATATTTCATTCATTACTAGATTTTAACGTATACAATCTCTTTCTTCTTGCTACTCTAGATGAATATACTATTTGTTTTCATGGATTCAAGAAAATTGTTACAGATCTTAGCTAAGAATCTAGGGATTCTTGGTTACATCATCTTTCTAAAGAAAGAAAAATATTATTTTGAATGATTATCCAACCAATGATAAAAGATTACACTAAGACATCCTTCTTTTTTTTTTGTTAGGGTTGAACATAATTCACTATACTCATGGCTTCAAAATACAAAACACCTTCCCTTAAAATATAGATAAAAACAACCTTATCATTTTCATGATGATCAAATACCAAATCCTTTCTTTCTATAAACAATAGTTTTCAAGTGGAGGCATTAAGTTATAAATCTCAACATTTTTAGGTCAAAATTTCATAAGAATACATGCTAAATGAACAAGGCTTGCTCTTTTCCCATTTTCTTTCATGTTACAACAAATCCATAACTCTCCAATTTACATCTAATTGAAAGAAGTACACTCATTGAAACACAACTAAGAAGGGCTTGCTCTCCACCCTACCATAATGGCGTCATGGAGCCTCACGGGGTCTAGCCATACCCCCAAGCAAAGAATTTTTCTAGTCCATGATGATACATGGAGTCTTTTCTTATTTTTATTTTTTTACAAAGGAATAAGCTAACATAGCACAAATTTCATGCAACTAGGTTATCTACTTTCTATTTGCAACTATGATCCATCCACTATGACACCTTCTTACACCAACAAGGGTAATTGGAACAAGAAGAACTTATCTCTCCTTTAGGTGAAGGGTGTGAGCTCCTTTATCCATCTTTCCTCTCCAAGACAACTAGTTTGAGCACCATCTTCTAAAAAGCATATCTTCTCTCCTCTCACATCTCTCCAACCTCAAGCAGAATTCTCCAAAAGAGAAGTGGGTAACACCCCACTCCTTCTTCCTCTCCAAATATATAGAAGATTCACAAATTGCAACTCTTGGATTGGAAGGTGTGGAATGTACCTCTCCCCATCAATAAAGGTCATATCCCTATTAATGAGAACATGCATTTGGACAACTACCCAATCTTTCTACCTCATTCTTTTCTCAAAATTCGTCACTCTCCATTATGAGAGCTTTCCAAGTGTCAAATCATGTTGTAGGGGCACTAATGTATGCCCACTTGACCTCTACCACTATAGTATAGACCCTAGGGGGTTTGTTTTTGCACCCCATCCCAAAAATTTGACCAACAACTCTCATTTAAAGCCCACTCAAGGTTCCATCCGAGTTTCAAACTTAGCTAGGGGTTACCAAGAACTAATCCCCACTCACACCTCACATGAATCACAACTAAATGACCTCACAACCTTAGTATTCCAATACATTAACTCTCCTTGTTTCTAGACCCCAAATGGGTTCAAATTTATACCCTCATGAAGAAGTCTTTTGATTCGCTCTTGATGGTTCTCCCTTCTCATGCTAACACTGTAGCCTTCCTGCACATTACCAACGTGATCGTAAGTATCAATTGTGTATCAAATTAATCTATTAGCTAAACTTTATAAGCTTTAACTCTATAATAATCCATTTAGAATCTCAATTTGCATTCCACCTTCATGGTAGTAACAATAAAACATAATGTCCAATGATATGCAAAAGATATTGCTAAGGGATTCATTGTATTTATTATCCACCATATATTGACATATAACAAATTAGGTTGGTATTAATTACATACAAGTTGGAGTCTTACATATTCTTTATGTTATCATGACAATTTTATAAGAGATAATTATTCCCTAGATAGTTGTGGTAATGTGAACTCAAATTGGATTGGAGATGTAAATAGTAGAAGATCCACTGGTGCATATTTATTTACTTTAAATGATGGTACATTAAGTTGGATGAGAAATAAAAAAATATGTGGCTACTCTGTACACCTATAAGGAAAAGTATAGGGTGACAACTCATGCCTATGAAGAAGATGTTTGGTTGAAAAGATAGTGTTCAAAAGTTTGGTTGAATCAAGGTATAATTAGTCTTTATTGTGATAGTTAGAGTAGAAAAGAATCCAACCTTTCATGCAATGAATAAGCACATAAATCTGTAGTACCATTTTGTTAAAGTCATGGTCAAATATAGAAGAGCAAAATTAGAGAAAGTTCAAACTTTAACAAATGTTACAAATTCTTTAACCAAGCTGATGAGCACAAAGAAATCTAGACTGTGTTCAGAGACTATGGGCCTCTTCGCCCCAATTGTTAGATTTTAGTGATTGTGGTTTTTCCTTTGGCTCTTGCAAGGTATTCAACAAGTGGGAGAAAATT